>KN538423.1:41379-53824 GCA_000797535.1 Trichuris suis
GACGGGTTCACCGCAAAAAGGAAAGAAAGAAAGTCCAACACCCGCTACGGATAAAAAATTGTATATATTTTCTGTATAAGTTATCTACTCAGGAAAGTTTAAACATATGTAGTAGGCAAAGTATTAATAATACTACTAGTAGGGCTCAAAGGCGATCAGGATTCCATGGATAGTCGCTCTTATGTTGCCACGCGGATGGTAAAACAAATGTACTAATATTAACAGTTCTATTAGCTTTTCAATTACAACAATGCGCATGATTATGGTGTTCGTACTGAGGACTGGCCCTTTCGTAGTGGTCTGACGTTCTTTCGTAGTTACTGGAAAGACTGATGTTACTTTTGTAGTCGTTGAACTGAACCAGGAAATACTGAAAGACCAAAATCCCTTCGAAGGAATATAATTTCCTAAGTGATTACACCAAAAATTGAACTGCTCTGCTTCACGAAATCGGTCCTAATGTAAAGTCACTTTAGTGAGAAAAGAGGCCTCTGGCGGCAGTCGTTAACGTTTGCGAAACTTCGGTGAGCGACATTTATAAGCCAAAAATTGGAAAAAAGTGCATTTTGATGGCTCAATAATTCTTTTCTTGCAAGAAAGCAGAAGGTGGCAGGTACTGCTTCCAGCTTTTCGAAACAGATTATTTACGCTGCGTGGCAATCATATCATTATTGCGGTCATGTCAAGGCACCGCAGACCATTATATCGTTCTCGAAGCAACCGTATAACTGTCATAAAATTTTCCAGCGGATCAACAGTTGATAATGGACACAATCTAAATTTTTCTGAGAATAAGAGCAGAAGAAGTTTGCTTCGATGCCTCCATACATTGCTGCAAGACTCTATGTAGGCTGATGTAGCGCTTCCTGGAAGCTTCGCCCATTAAGAATCCTGTAACTGTGAAATATGTTGCTTTCGCATACGCAGTAGTTTCGCGTCATTAATACCAGTAAACAATTCTTGATGACACAAGCATGCTTACTTCAACTGTAGGTAGATAATAGTAATAATGTTCAATAAGGCAAAACCGCGGAATAAATCAAATCAGACGTTTATTAATGAGCAAAAGCATGTACAGATATTTTCACACGATTAGCATTGTTACTTGATGGTGAACTGTGCTAATCCATTTTTCTGTAAATCACTGAAGCTGAGTTCTCACGATCCCATTGTACTCTAATCAACAATAAATACATGAACCCATTTAGGCATTCGCTCAAAAAAAAGCAGAGGCATGATTATTTCACCCATAAGTTCTTTGGGCCCTCGAGCGAACAAAGTCGAAATTGTTTGAGGATGAAGATCTGATTCACACATGGAGGCAAGGAACCAAATGAAATCAGGCCTAAGCAGCTACTGTGAGACTGGCCAGGTTGCTTAAGCATGAATTATTAAGTACTGAGCACAGGAAATGCGGACTGTTTAAATCAACACGCGTGCTCAAGATAATGAGCATTAGGTAAATTCGTTATTTTCACTGCACTGTTTCATACTGCATACTGTACGCATATTGTGCTGATCGTTGCAAAACACTACTTTCAGCTGTTGAGGTGCGTTCTACTGTGAGGAAAGCTGCCAAAGTAGTTCTTTTTGCTTAAAGTGGAGCGTGGCCCAGCTCTGAAAGCTCCGCTGGTTTTGAGCTATTTTTCTGTTTTCAAATGAACGGTTCCTTTTGCCCTTAAAAACATGATGAAAGCGACCTTTGTACTATAAAACTATTATGAAAGTGATCCTTTTTAATCGGCGTGCCCACGTGTGCTTGTTCCTCTTACAGTGGGTGGCCCATTTTAGTTAAT
Source organism: Trichuris suis (assembly GCA_000797535.1). Taxonomy (NCBI): domain Eukaryota; kingdom Metazoa; phylum Nematoda; class Enoplea; order Trichinellida; family Trichuridae; genus Trichuris; species Trichuris suis. Next base: position 43,176 of record KN538423.1, read on the forward strand.
CGAAGCATCTGCATTTGTTTAGGAACACTGACGTAGCCTCACAGGACATCTCTCAGAAAAAAAGGAAGATTAAAACTGCTCAGGCACTAGCGTTACAGGCAATTTTCAGTTCCCACAAAATCTATTCATTCTCATCGTTCGCTAGGTAATTTCTTGCAGCAGCGTAAGCGTTGATCAATATATTGCGCCAGGAAAACATGTTTTAGCTGTATTCAAGGACAGTTAAGAAAATGAGCAAAGATAGCCATGTCCGTGCAATCTTTAAACGATATGCAAAAACTAGCGAAAGTTGTGAACTAGCTTTGTTTTCTATATGCAGGCATTGTAGAAACGGTTGCGGCAGTTAAATAGATTTAGTTCTCTAACTTTTTGTCTAAGTGCTCTAAATTTGCCTTGCAAATAATTTAAATTGATTCCTACACTTACGTCAACTATCACCGTCGTCTATCAAATTATCCTCTTAAGTGAAACAGGAAAAGTTACAAATCACCTGAAGCATTATTAGAGGTCAAATAACTTAAAACTTGTTTGTGCAAAGTTGAAGAATTCAAACGATTCCTTGTCAAATTGCAGGGCGGTTCGTATGTTCCCGTAACTAATGGTTTGAAAGCTCTTTTGGCCAGCATGGCCATACACGTAGAATTTTGAATACTGACGTTCCACCTTGTATTTCTATTGTTACTGTGAACTCGTTTCAGCGTATGAATAGCATAGAATTACTTTACTTTTGTGCTGATTCGCGGTAACAACACACGTGAACACCTATGTGCCGGCTGCAAACCATCCTATGTTCAACATCACTTTGTTATATGAAGTAGTTGGTACCTCTTTCAATGGCTATGTGTTCAACGACGTTCCATGCAATAGTCTGGCTTATTTCTGAATGCTTATGCTCCGTTTGGCAGGCAGCTATTTCTTTAATAACAGCCGTCGATGAATTTTACCTGGTCATCTTAAAAAAGCGAACCAGAAGCTCACTGTCGTAAAGTGCATAATGTTGCCTTTAAGATGGCGGGTACTTCCTGACAGTCATTTATGCGCCGACTTATGTTTTCAGAAACAACAAACAACCCGTATATATATATATATATATATACACCAGTACCTCGCTATAGTTGCGCAATTGGTTCCAGGCCACCGCAATAAAGCGAATATCGCAATAAAGCGGGTCAGGTGAGATTTTGTTTTCCTAGCGCCGGAGAACAGTTGTCCTGGTCAAGAAGATCTAGCTTTTCCACTGCATATAACACGTGCAACGAGACTGAGACTAAAGGACAACGCAATCTGCGAAAATTGCAACAAGATGGAAGCATCGCTGTTTCCTTCATCTGCTCTAAGGCCAGGGTAGCCCCCTTAAAGTATTTGACCATCCCAAGACTGGAACTCCAGGCCGCCTTAATATCGCCTCGACTTGGAACAACGTTACAGCAAAGGTTTCGTATAACGACATCCAGCATCTACTACTGGACGGACTCGTTAACCGTACTTCATTGGCTAAGCTCCACAGGAAGCCGCTATAATGCGTTCGTCGCCAACCGTATCGCTGAAATTGTCGATAGTACAGATGCCTCACAGTGGCATTATGTACGCACTCGCGATAACCCCGCTGACGATTGCAGCAGAGGGTTATCTCCTTCGAAGCTTTTAATGCACAACCGATGGTTTAACGGCCCACCGTTCTTGTATCAAGGGGAAGATCATTGGCCACGACCGCCACAGCGCTCCGTCAACGAAGCTGAGACAGAAGAACTTCAGACAAAATGGGCCGGCCACGTGCATTTCACCCAGGGCCCCCTGAATGACGCAATTCATCGTTCACATGATTTAAAAAGGGTACGTCAGGTTATGGCTTATATTATCCGGTTCATCAACAACTGCCGTCCTGACCGACGCGAACGGCAAACTTCCCCCCTCAGTATTACTGAGTTAGACCGCGCCTTTATCGTATGTTTAACCTTGGCGCAGCACGAATATTACGGGGAAGAGATATCGTGCATGTTATCGGGGAAATCCTTAAAGGCGCATTCGAAGCTCCTGCCTCTGTCACCCTTCATCGACAAGGACGGTCTGATGAGAGTCCAAGGACGAATTGACAGGGCGGAGTTACCTTACGACGCCAGACATCCGATTATCTTACGGCCAAAGAATCCGCTGACAAACATGATCATAAATGCAGTGCATGAAACAATCCAACATGGTTCGGTGGAACTGACGCTGTGTGAACTCAGGCAACGGTACTTGGTTCTCAAGGCCAGACAAGCAGTCAAGAGCGTAATACGGATATGCACTTTCTGTAAAAGATGGAGCAGTAAACCGTCAGCGCCATTCATGGCACCGTTGCCGGCTGCACGCCTACAAGCCTTCGAGCCTCCGTTCAGCTGCGTAGGCATTGACTGTTTCGGCCCGATTATCGTTCGCGTCCGTCGTTTCCACGAAAAACGTTACGGTTGCCTGTTTACATGCATGTCAACTAGAGCTGTTCACCTCGAAGTCTCCTTTTCACTCGATACAGACTCGTTCCTGATGGCGTTTCGCCGTTTCGTTAACCGCCGTGGAACGCCTGCCATCGTCTATTCTGACAATGGAAAAAACTTCGTCGCTGCTGAAAGGGAGCTATGGACATGCATGGAATCATGGAACCAATCGAAAATGTCAGACGTTCTCTCGCAACAACGTATTAAGTGGAACTTCAATCCGCCAGCTGCTCCACATTTTGGCGGTGCTTGGGAACGGTTAGTACGTTCCGCCAAGACAGCTTTGTGCAAGATACTCAGTGGTCCTCCCGCAACAGACGAGGTTCTCTCTACTGTATTAGTCGAAGTGGAATCGCTCCTGAATTCCAGGCCCCTGACACACATCAGCGTTGATCCCAGGGATCCTGAGCCGCTGACACCGAACCACTTCTTACTTGGCAGACCCTATCCACATATCCCCCCAGATGTGATTACTAATGCTGAAGTCTCATCGAGGAGAAAATGGCGCCATGCCCAAGCCATTGTCGAGGGATTCTGGAAGCGCTCGTTGAAGGAATACGTACCCTGCTTAATTGAACGTCGAAAGTGGCTACGTCCTGCGCGAAACCTAAGCGTTGGAGACATTGTCATCGTCGTAGATCCCCAGTGTCCGCGTGGCCATTGGCCACTTGGTCGGGTCATCGAATGCAAACCGGGCCACGATGGTGTCGTCCGTGTGGCTAAAGTAAAAACTAAGCACGGGATATACGTCAGACCGGTTACGAAGCTGTGCCTCATAGAAACACAGGAAACAAATGTTTCTGAGCAGAGCTCATAAACATGGGCCGGCTGTGTAACGGAAAACGGGACAAGCGAAGGTCTCTGACACTGACGTCACAAAACGTGACGTCCACGCCCAGGACAAGTCACCCCGGGGCAAGATTTTCGGTCTGGCCGCATTCCGCACTAGGTTATATAAGACAGCCGCCTAGGTTGTTCGGCGCTTTTTGGGCTTTCGTCCCTTATTCGTCTTTGTGCCCTGCTTTCGTCGTTCGTTCGTTCCCCTGGTAGCCTCGTTGCGTTATTGGCTTATATATACACGCGCTCATTAGAATAAAGCTATTTTACTCTACGGAACCTCTCGTGAATTCGTTACACTGTCAATGGCACTTTGGCAGTGACCTGTCTCATGCTGAAACGACTCACCCAGGACACATGGCGTTTCGACGGATGATGCATGAAACAAAAGGCTGTACAGCAAAACGTGAATGCTACTTTTCCTTTTCACGTATTCTTCTTCTAATTGTTCCCACATTTCCTTTGCTCAATTAAAACGAGTACGAAAGGAACTACTTCATTCGTAAACTGTATGTTAGAGATAAACAACTTTCTTACACACTGACAGCGAAACAGGGTTCAGGTTACACTTTCGTCTCGTTGAATCGCCAAACAGGGCAACTACAGAAAAGAAGCAAAATAGCGTGAAACTGAGTTCCTGTTATTACGAAAATTTCATTCTCAAACAGCTTATACGGATCGATCGCTTTCGTTTAACTTTATTACATTGCAAACGCTTCTCACGGGTTGTATCCTTACATTGCGTGTGTAAGAAGTGTCTTACACACGCAATGTCAGGATACAACCCGTGAGAAGCTTTCGGGGTCACTTTGCTCCGTCATCAGCGCATGAAATGAAACGAGATAAAAGAACTTGTAAAGACAGCGCGAAACTGCCGTTGGGGACACAACGTTAAACTGAGAAATGAATTCTTGGAAGTGCTTTTATCCGGTGGGCGGAGAAAACTAAAAACCAAAAATGAAATTGCATTTATGTAGTAAAATAATAATGGAAAGTATATTGTGATGGGACGAGCCAGTCGTGGAAAAGATTAGCAGGTTAGGCTTACAGCAATACTGAGAGTCAGTAATATGTGTTGAAGTTGTGGGGTGCGTTAGCGAGCAGTTCGGTTGTGTGCACTGCTGGTCGTCGTATCCCGGTGTTTCGAGTAAACCCATGAGAAAACCTTCGTTGTCTCCTGTGTTCTCGCGCGATGGAAGCCTTGGTGCAGAGATCGGGTTGTGCATGTGTGACAATATTACAATTCATAACTGATCTTCAGTTCACGGCGTTGGCCCATTTTGTGTATCTGCAATTAAACTTCAAAATGCCCTACCAGCGAATATACGAGCAGATTGTTAGAGAGAAATACAGAACATTGTCTACCGTATGTTTCGGCACTGCTCTTGTGTTCCGTCGTCAGCGGTGCAAGGGAGCTCAGTTGCCTTGGCTAAGGGGGGCGATTTGGGTTCCCGGGGGCGAAGAAAAGCCGAGGGAGCGATGCAATGCTTGCGACTGTCGCAGTTTGCTTAAGAAGGCCTTCATCTCTTGATACAATAGTGGTCTGCTCTACAGAGATTCGCAAAAGCTTGCAGTTTACTTACGCCGGTGCACAGAAAGTAAAACGCCGACGAATTTTGACGTGGCATCAATACGTCAAGTACTTTTTTAGCCAGAAAAAGTCATTTCAACGTGAATCACAGGCGCCTGTACATAGTTTGATTATGGATGTCCGCGCGTTATCGTTGGTTGGCCCTTTGCGCTGAGCAAGCAAACGAAAGCTTTTCCAACACGATCTGCGGCTGCGTGTTACCAACCTGCAGCCGGACGCCCAAAAATTAGTTTCTCTTCGGCAGATGCAAAGTAGTTATTAACACATGGCTCAAAAATTCATTCGGTTGCTCTTTTGGCATGAATGAAATAAAAGCGGTATCTCAACCCGGTGCGTGATCTGCGCGTGAGCAAAGAAAGGCGCAGGGTATTAGAAATAGCCAGCAAGCGTCTACAAAGGGGGTTCTTCTGCAAACTATTCGCCAGAGGAAGGAGCACTGCGAACTCGGGAAGAATACTCGGTCCCCTAACTGTAAGCAAAGGCGGTCATGAGGAGGCCACTACCATCACAGTAGGCAGTTGGCAGCCCATTTTACTGTGCTATTCTTGGCCATGGCTGACCGGGCAATGTGAGCCTCGAAAGCTCTGAAATAAAAAAGATAATAAAAATTGAATGAGTTCCATCCGTACATTGCATATATAACAGTAGTTGGAACCGCTACAAAAAGTTCATAAATTCGACTTTATTCACAAACATGTAGGTTCACCGTAGATTCGCTTGCGATCATTGATAATGAAAAGCAAGTCATGCTCTTATTCATTCCGTTAGTAGGCAAATGGTAATTTACGAGTTAAATGGGAAGTATAAAGTACGAATGACTATGGAGAAACAACGTATCGCTGAGGAACGGTGAGAGGTGGTGAAAAGCCGCTGGGGTACGAAGAGTCCTCAAAAGCCATTAAATAGCTATCTAATGGACCTGGAGGTCGACGCTGAACGATTCCCCGATAAAAGCATGTAGTCTGTGGATAAAGTGCTAGAACAATTGAATTCACCTCAAACAAAGCTTCGGGATTTAAAGCTGGATGAGCACGAAATACAGGCAATGGAATTATCTTTTTGCGACCCAAAATATGCCGTTCTTTTTGTTCTTCGTCAATGTCTTCGACATTATACTTTGCCTGCGCGCTATAGTACGCCTTAACCTGTAAGCAGATCACACGTAACTCCAACCAGCTCAAGACACCTACTTCAGCCAGGATCCAATAATCGTCATTTTTCACCTTTGCCACACAGAGGTCGCCAACCTTGCAGACATAGTCTGGAGCAGCCGGAACGGCGCCACAAAGCGGAGGTGCACAATCATTTGAAATGGAAACCCAAACAGGAATGGAAATTGCCGATTTTTGCAACATAAGCATTAACGTACAACGCCGCAAAGCGCCATTTTGTTTATCTATCGAACTGCGCGCCTCCTTGGCCCCTCGGTGCTTGCTCAACATCACTTCAGCCTTTTTTGCTTCCAACACACGTTGTGCACTTTGGACTTCCCTTAAAACTTGCTGTACCGATGCGAACTGCAGTTCGCAGTCCTTCAGGAAACTTTGCACCGACGCTTTTAATTTTGATCTGCCAAACAAGTGCAACTGTCGAAACGGGAAAAGACAGCGTACCTTACCTATTGTAATTAGACTGGCGATTCTCCTCTCGATCAAGCTTCTCATACAAGATTCGGAGTTCCTTAAGTTGTATACTGTCTCTGGCGAAGCGATCAAAACAGGCATCAACCTCTTGTTTCAATTGATCATATGCCTGAACCAGTTCTAAGGACAAAGAATTGCAGGTGGCAGACCCTGAAGCCGTGGTACTGGAATTTGTTGTTCGGTGCTTTGGCATCTGCGAATTCGACAGTAAAAAAACGAAATCTTTACTGAAGAAATAATACAAATAATGAAGAGGTTTTGAGATAGAACATCAGGCTTAACAACGAAGCATTTACTTTGCATAACCGGGAAATGTAGTAAACCAAGAAGAAAGGCTAAAAGTAAGGCAGCTTGATTTTCACAAACGTGCGGCACGTCATGTAAGCTATTAGAACTGAACCTATTCCGAAACCGAGCAGCATGGAGCGGTTGAATTTGCTCAGTGATGGATGTGTTGTCCTGTCAAGAATAACGAAACCAAGACCACCAAGGACGAACATAAAGCTAGCAGCCAAGCCTTCCATAATATATTGGCCGTTTATCCGATAAGCCATAAATGCCACTGGTCGGCTGTTACCCCGAGAGTCCACAGTACTTCCTATACTGGGAGGTTCGTTTATCACATCGTAGATCACACCGCCCGTAATTAAAAAATAAATAACCAGTACTATACCATAGACCATCATTGCTGATGGAGCCTGCACCCACCGAGGAAGGCTCAGCTTTAAATTTGGGCAGACCAAAGAAGAGAAGTATATTCGTTCAATCAGGCTGTCCATCTAGAAAACCAAGCGACTTCAGTGAAGCGATTTCAAACATATAAGGAAAGACGCGATAACGCAAGCAAATTGTGAAGCATAAACGGACTCAATCCCGGTTTATCACTTTATTTCATCAAAACTGTTGCACAAAGTGTATACTCATGGCATGCGACCACGTCCAAAACCTCCGCGCATGTCCATTTGGCCAACACCAACACCTGCTTCTGCTGTCTTGTCAAAATCTGCAATAAATCAGATACTCATGAAAACAGATAATGCAAGGTTACAATTAGCACGAAAGTATCGGCAAAGGTGTGAACGGATGCGCGAAAGCAAATACGTACTGCAAATATGGAAAGACCAATGAAACATTCTTAAGTCTTTCCGGTTCTACATGAAGTGGACTGAATCAAGTTTTTACTTTTACTCCCATGCGACCAGTTTTATTGCTTTGTGAAAAAATATACAAGCACCGAGATTTCGGGACACTGACGCTGACTACGGTTAGCAGACGCTTCCTGAAAGCTCCGCGCTTGTATATATTTTTTGCGTAAGCAATAAAACGGATCGGACGTAACTAAAAGTCAAGAATATGAAGCTTCATATACCCGTTACAAGACGATCAAAATATGCATTGACGACGGTATTACCAACCCTACTAAGTTGGAGCGAACGAATTATGACACCAAGCTGCGGTAAATAATGAAGTGCGCTTAACATAAACTGCCAAAGTCTACTTGGACTCTGGATCTAGTCAGTTCAACAACTGCTTCGTGTTCAATGATTATGAAGCAACAATGCAACCAAATCTCTTCAACAGCCCTATTAGTCGTACCTACCCATGTTGCCATAGCTAACATTTTATTCCACACACTTCGCATGATGAACACTTAAGAAAGTGTGAAACGGTATTAATGGAGCCCCTGCTCTTCAAACAGTAAAAGGGAAGCGCACATCGTTCAATCAGACCTACCTTTACGATAAGATTCGCGAGAATCTATATCGCCAAGTTTCCCAGAAGGTCCCACGGTCGGTCGATCCATTGGACCTCGAGCATCAGGGCCTCTCTGGGGGCGTTTCAACGTAGCTGGAATAATTTCAGGTGGCAGATGAAGATATTCGCGTAAATAATTCATTCCTTCATTAGTAAGCATCCAGTAATAGTGGCGCCAAGCGAACTGCTCTTTCACATAGTCTCTGCTCTTCAATGACTAAAAATTCCCATACATATTAAGCATTTGATAAGCTTTGGAGACACAGCTTTTCTTATTCGATACGTAAATGTCCATAATTTGTTACAGAAAAACAGCCTCTTCTCAGTAGCAAACTTTTACTGAAACCACGGAGATTTCGGGAACGTCTTGTCGTGTCCCTGATGTCAACGAGATCCCAAAAGTCTGTCATTTCGACAAAAATTTACACCGAGAATGGGCTGCTTTTCCAAGGTGAATTATGGACATTTCACGTAGGCAGAAACTAGCCGACGTTCCGCACCTGCATTGCTTTTATGACGTACAAATTATGCACTCCAATATCACGGTGCTTGGCCATATGGAAGTCCTTCTTTGCAACGCATATTCCTTCCTTGAACAAGTATTCATAAATTGCATGGCGATCCTTCTTCGGCATCAACATGATTCAGCCACTTAACCTGCAACGCACACACAACACAGTAACAGTAATGAGTATGTACTGTAGGCTACTGTAGAGCTTTGTGATGTGAACGTTTCTCGGTTACTGGTTTTACAATGAGGGTTCATTACACTTTAAAATAGATATGTCGTCCTGACCGTATTTAACTGGTAATTCCAAAGAAATTGAAAATTTATTACTGCCAATATTAAAAATGCTAAAGATAAAGAAACGTATTCCATGTACCGGGAAAGGGGGCATACGTCGGCGCGAAAAGGTGGTGTCCGTAGGAGCTGAAAGAAGAAAACTTTAACTCCATTATCAGAATTTGTCTTTCTCGTGAACACAAGTTTTCAAAAAAGCGCATTCCTTTACTTGGATTCAATTACTTAAGTTATGAGCATGTACGCAGGCTGTCTGCTGTACCTTTAACCAGTTCATATGCAGTGCAAAATATTGTCAAGCGTATGGAATAAACCGTATTTTATATGCATTGAAAATAGCGTTATTCTATAAGAAGGAGGATTGGTCAAAGTGGGGCTGTGAAGCTCCTTTAACATCAACAAGTTTATAGTACACCGCCTCTGTTCGGATTATCACACGTTCAATCCATGTTTCCGTTCATTTTTTATAAGTGAACTTTGTCATTGTCGTTACGGAGGCGAACCATTTCCTGCCGAGTGAGAAACAATGCTTTGATCAGTCATTCGTTGTCTTCGACAAATATGTGATGGCATGGTCAAACGTTCAGAAGCAGGACGTTCTGCTAGTTGGTATATCGAATAATCAACCATTCATTATCTGTGTATATAAACCATGCGTTCTTCCAGCTAGGCAGAACTTTTGTCCAACGTCTACGGGACCGTATTTGACTCTATTGCTTGGTGACGTTGTTCGTGCTGTGAAATGCTGCGGTGGTATGTATTGCCTGTTGTGGGGAACTTTAAAGCTTATTTACACGTCAGCGTTGTATAGGAGGTATCAGATGAGCATTTTGCTAACGGGTAATTTATCGAGTAAAACCTGCAGTTGGTTAGAAAGTTAAAATGAATTTCGATTTTGCAAGTTTGATGTTGTGATTTTCAATTAATCTTTTTAAAGAATGGTACTATGGCTTTCTCGAATCGCAGCCATCGATTTGTGGGATTTTTCCATCCTCTTTTGTTGCCGAACGAATCCCCAGAAATGAACTCAGGCATGAATCAAATAGCTCCGCCAGGCTCCATGATTCATCATTCATTTTTCAGCGAAGTTACCTCTGTAGCGAAGACTGCGGTTGAAGCGGTCAGTTCAATTGTTACGGAATGGCGGAAGATTTGCCAGACAGATTATGAGGTTCGTGACTTGCTTGCTGAAGAGCGGGCGATTCAAGGGCTATTAATCTACCAACGCTTCTATTTATTTCAGCAGAGTGGTACGCTGGACATTCAAACAGTTTTTGGCATGATGAAAGAGATCATCAACTGGCGATCACAGATTACCTCCTTGAAATTGTCTTTGGTAAGAATTTTCATGTTTTTCCTTTTTGCTGTTATTGGTAACCTTTTAGGAGGAAGTTAAGAAACTTAATTACAAGATTGCTTTAAAAGTGGACGTTGGTAATAGGTAGTTATTATTGTACAGGTTTTTGCTTGTTCGTGCTATATGTAACTTGAAGGATGCTTGGAGCAGATCTTGTCGTCCGGGACACATTTGGTAATGAACTACAGGC
>KN538423.1:53924-79773 GCA_000797535.1 Trichuris suis
ATGTTGGAGTTCTGTAACCTATTACGACGCTGAAGACGGTACCCAATTATCCCGAAAGTTTCGATAGCTTTTATTCGTTTGTTTTTCAATAAACGGACACGTGACTGTTGTTATGAAAAACAAATGAAATTTGAACACATATGAGCAATTTCGAAAATTTCATGTCAGTGAAATATGCTAGAAGAGTCCTACTTTTCAGTTTACTCTAAATGTAAGTGGATTATTTTTGTTTCATCTTGTTTATGTGAATGAAATCATCTTGAAGCATTTCTTAACTGAAGGAGGGCTATAAGTCAGGTAATGGTATTTCTTTGACATTTTGTTTCGTTTGTTGTCGCCGCTCCTCTGGTGGTTTGTTTTCGAAGAACTTTAATTTTCTCACTGATTTATTTTTTGGAAGCACTCTTTTTACTCACATATCTGATGGACGTTGGCTTTGGTGGGCGGAACTGTTTCACAGTGCACTTCAGTTTTCTGCTTACTGTAACCATTCCAGCGTCGTTATTGAAAACCCCACAGTAGTTTGGGGCACTGAAAACAGTAATGAGATGGTTGGACGCGAAAAATTCGTAGCCATTCTGCACAACCTGATGAGCCCGTACGATCATGTCTACGTCCATGTAACGACAAAACTTATAAACAGCATCCTCTCCAAATCCATAGCTAATCCCTCGCACACTTCCACGCCACCCTTTCTGATTTGGCACTGGATCAGCCCACATCAGATCTGTGCTCACTGCGTCTACTGGAAAAGACATTGGTCGTGGAAGGCATCGAATTTGATCCCAATTTGTTAGCTCCATAGAAATACCGCCATGCATGCACAGGATCCTTCTTTTTATAAGTGCCGCTAGAGGCATCCAGTTAAACGTCTCGTTAAATTGCTTCCAAACGTTTGCGTCTTCATACCGTCGTAGTATTTCCGCCTTGAAGCCGTAGACGCTGTTTAAGTTTTCGAACTCGTGGTTTCCTCGAAGCAGAAATACTTCATCAGCATATCGAATCTTGTACAGCAAGAGAAGCATAATAGTTTCCAATGACATAGGACCACGATCTACGTAATCTCCTAAAAAAAGGTATCGCGTTTTAGGTGGATAGCCACCATAGTTCAGTAGTCTCAACAGATCGTGAAACTGCCCATGTAGATCACCGCATATATTCAGTGGCGGCTGAGGTTCAAGCAGGGATGATTGGGCAGCAAAGCCTTCTTTCGCCTGGTTGCAGACGAGCCGTATCTCTTCGACTGAGAAAGGCTGTCTTTCCATTCGTCTTCTTTGTAAAAGTAGCTTGTTACGCTTCTGAACCCATAATTTCCATTTGTCGTCCGGGCTCTGTTCAAAGTGAGAACTCTTCTCATTCGTTTCCATCGCGGTCCGCTTTGAGACTTGGTTTGCCTCATCTCACGTGAACCGCCATTTTCTGAATTTGAATAATGTCCTTGCCGTAAGTAAGCTCAAGCAGACATTTGTATCGGTATTTCTGTCGGTTTAAACCCATCTTGATTCACTTGTAAAGCGTCCTTGTTAAATTTTAAACTTTCCTCTTTTTCAAAATTTAGCAAAGATGTTGGCTTTACGTTTTACGTGGTCAATGTCTTCAAGTTTCATTGTCTTGCTCCAGTAACAATGTTTGCTCTTCTCCATTAAGATTGACTTTGTATAATCTAAATAAGTGCGTTCATTCATACCAGTGAAACGCTGATCGTAGTTGAGCTATTTCCATTCATATTATCAATCATAACTGTGTTTTTTGCTTGTTTCTGAAAAGATTTAACTTTTTAAAAGTACGGGAGTGTTTTCAGAATCATGCTCTTTCCATTAACTAATGTATTCATTAACTGCGTGTTTTGAACGAGTTTGTTTCCGAAGCTGCGTCTGAGCGTTGCTAGGATGTAAATTTAAAAGCAATAAAAATGCGCTGTTGCTTTCCCTAATAAGAAGACGTGTGGGCCAGTTTAAATAAGTTTTGTTTCTTATGTCTCGTTCTTCGTTTTCCATGATTTTACAGTTTAGCTTTTAAGTGAGCAGAAGGTATCTGTTCTGAACCAGAAGTATACAGTACCGAGTTTTGAAATATATATACAATATATATATATATATATATATTGTATATATATTACAAACAGGGTTTAACGTTACAGAAGGATGAAAAAAATATATATATATACAATAGAACTTCCGTACCCGCAGGGGATACGTTCCAGGAGTAAAATCTACACTATCAAGACTTATAAACCCGTTGCGAAGTGCTATGTGTTCAGTGACAATTTGTAATGTCTTAAGTGAAGCATGATCATAAACAAGAGTTCAGAATGTTCCGTTCGTTCATGGAAAGATTTTTTGAAATCAAGGTTTTATTGCTATTATATGTTGTGACACTGAACTTATATTAGAAGTTTCGGTTGTACTGTGATATTATCAGTATATTACAATTTTGAAATTCTTTTTATTTCCCATTCAGATTATGAGCTGTGACACACTTTAGCTCTTTTTTGCTGTTCTTCTTCCGTTATTCCATGTTGTACTGCGTTCATTTCAGCGAAGCTCAAATCGTCATGAAAAACTGTTGCAAACGAAACGTACTCTGGGAAATTGGAATCTCCTTCTAACATTTGTTGAATTTCATCATCCGTCAGCAGTGACCGGTGAACTTTCTTTCGTTCTTTTCGACGGAAAGCGATGGCAGTTTATTTCGTAAGTGAGTTTTTATGCTTTCAGGCTTAAGGGCAGTTTTTTCTAGTGAACCTTCTACCGTCACATTTCCTTTTGGCTCAAGCGCCAATGCACAGTCCCCTGGCATGGGCACGTCGGGAAATTTGAGTTTTCTGATTACGGTAGTCAGCTTTACTTTAATCAGTTAGCTGTGAGAGGCTGTTCCAGGATCTTGGGTCAAAGGATTTAGATCGTGAGAAGTTTTGCATTTTCTTTGGCGCCGTGAAGTCTGGCCCCTTTGAAAACAGAGATAATTTGGCTCACCGAAAGAATCATCTTTCATCGACTACCGTTCGCCAGACTTTTGCGGTTGCTGCGCTAGACTTGACAACCGTAGTGAACAGATGTTTCAACGCTGATCCAGATGAAAGCATGGTACTCACTTTGGATGAAATGGAAGAGCGTCGAATATTCGTTCCACTGAACCCGTTAAATGATGATTCTGCCGAGCAGGTATTGAGAAGGGTAATTGAAGGAAAGACCGCGTCGGTCAGTGACATTGAAGCCAAGGGAGATGGATTTTGGCTAACCTTGCAGCCCTTATTTGTTTCCCTTGAAGAAGTATGGATTGAGGCGTTGCTTTATTCATATTGCTCTTCTGTCGCGTTAATTTTCAGTTAAAAAATACGCAACCGCATTTGTTCAGTAATCCGCCTGTATTGGTGCGCAAAATGGGTTTCCCAGAGGTGATCGTGCGTGGTGCGAAGATAGATCCTTTCGTTCTGAATTCTTCAAGAAACAAAAATATGCATTTAAGACGACGTTCGGAATGACTTGTACGTCAGCTTGGCTTGTGGTGATTTTACTCATTGCACCAATCGCTCGGACAAAAATGTAGAAGTGCGAATTTGCCTGGTAGATGAACTGACGAATACTGTTGTGCAAAATGTAATTTTTCTAAATATTGTTCTGTGCATTTCTGAGTTTCTCTTTCGAAAATGTATGCATAGAAATTTAGAGCATTGTTACGGTTGGCTCGTCAGCTTCGCTGAGTACGTACTACACCAGCACCGTGTTCTATCATCAAGATCGCCCTCGATGGTTTGAAACTGTGAAAGTCTGGTCATATTTGGCGCAGTGTCAGATTTTCCGAAACGTTTATTTGTTTAGATAATAATCCCAGTAGATATATATGGCAATGTTCACATTCAGTTCACCTTTCGGCATCGTTCTTCCAACGAATGTAATCGGCTTGTGACCGCAGCACTTTAAGTATTTAGCCATTTTAGCAAAGGACAAAGGAGAACGACCTTTTGCAGTTTCCTTTATTCGACTTAGACAATCGAATGGAACAGTAATTAAAGACGGCAGGCATGATTTAGTGGTATATCGTCTCGCAGCGAAAATAGAAGAAAGCGATTTTTCGTATCACACACTTCCGGCAACAAGAGCTGACTTGGAAATGTCCGGTTTGTCAAATGTTTCCAGCAGGTCTCATATACAAAGTCCAACTGGTGCCTTTGCAATAAGTCCCAAAGATTGCTTCACTATTAACACCATCGTATGCTCGACCAGTTTAACCCAAAATGGTAATTTAACGAGCCGTTCAAGCTTCTTTTGGCGAATTTCATAGGCGTCGTTTCAGTGGACCTTCTTGGTTTACTAGAGTGGGAGACAAAGCGAGTTAATTTGAAGATCAGCCTGGAGTCACTGATGAAAGACGAAGGCGACCGTGCAGGAGAAGAAGTTGTAAAGGTAAACAAAGTATTTTACTTGCCTTGTTATAATTTTTCTTAAAACTCTTGACTTCGATTTACTGGCTGTGATTTTGCATGGTTTAGTAAGCTTTCTAAAGAAGTATGTTCTAATGGTGGAATTGTTCTTTGCCTCAATAGGCGCTTTAATAGTAGTATAATGGAATTTTGGGATGATCTCATGCTTAGACTTTATTCAACGTGCACGGTTTTGTAAAAGATACGAATTGTTCACATGTGTTTTACGCAAGCAACCCGTTTATACAAAAATGTGTGCAGCTAAGGTAGCTTTCAGGATCCATCTGTGTCTCATCCTCAGCATGTGCGGTATTTATTGGGCAGTTGCGTGAGTTCTTGATACTAAACTTGCTCATTAGGACTCTAGAGCAGTGACTCTGAAGAAGTCTAGGGTCGCTAGCGCCACCTTTGAGGGAGCATTGCTAAGCTCCAGAATCCGGAAGTAAAGTTAAGTAAGAAAAATGGGGGATGGAAGAGCCGGGGAACCTGGACTGCTCATCCTCCTGCTCCTTTTCCCGCAATTTTTCCGTGGGCCGAAGAGTGCGTGATCTGCTCAGGGGCAGTGACGAAGCTGACTATGAGAAGCACTGGTCTAGAGTGTATCACATGCTCTCTAGATTTTGTTGTGTCGGTAGGGTTCAGCCGATCGTGCGTTTCACGCCCGTGAAAACGTTTTGGTTAGCTTTGCTTGTTCAGTCGTTGTGTCTGCCTCAGTTTCGACGGATATACTGAAAAGGATCATTTTCAACAAGCTCTGGTTTTCTTTTTGAGCAAGAGAGGGCAGCCGCGTAATCCAAAAGGATTGTATATTATTTCGGCAGGAACGTATCGAATGCGATGCAGCTGCCTCGGGAGTGGCGATTTTGGTATTATTGATCAACCGAAGCCTGGGAGCTCCGAGGAAGCTGTGCACGGAGATTTGTATGCACTGTTTGAAAAAGACTGACTTGTGTCGGCGCCAGGACTCGCAGAATTTGATATGCACAAGCCAACTGTAAACCGCGATTGAAAAGGCTGAAAAGCGCGGAAAATCACTGCTGCTCTAGTTGTCTGAATCTGCCGTGATAAATGGCAACAGGTTTGCTTTTACTTGTTGTCTGTACAGAGAGGAAAGGATAACACTTGGTGGACTTATCAGCGACAGAAGCGGGTCCCCTACGACATTCCAAAATGGAAAACATCCTGATTAGGTCTACGTAAAAAGATCGCATCCACAGCAAAGGCCAATATTCGTGGCAGAAATGTGTTCTTCTGTGTGATAGTACGAAGACAGGATAGCGTAGCACGACCTGTGGCAAATTGCTGAGACGTTCGCTGCAGACCGTAGCCTTTCAATATTGACGCAATTTTGAGAGAGAAGAGGCCAAAACGCACGTGTAAACCGCGGCACGTCAAACTGTAGTATGACTTCGGGTCGAGGCAAATATACAGGCTCAAACGCTCAGATCAGTGTTTCTCAAGCTCAGGGTCGTCAGCGCCCCCTGGCAAGGGTTCGTGAGCGCTTGCACCTCTAATTCTGATTGGCCGATTTCGCTCGCGCTGATTGGCTGGACGAAAGGACCGGGGGGAGGGTAGTCGTAGTCGTTGTCGGACGGTGGCAGCTGGCGATGTTACTCCTGGGCAAAGTTCTCTGGGAGAAACGGCACTTAGATTGTCACCCCGGAGTACCCCGTCCCGGTCCTTTCGTGCCGATTTCGAGCACGCTCATTGGCTCCAAGAAAGGACGGAGGGAGGTCCTTTCCCTTCTAAACCCTGTCGGTCGAGCGCTGCCACTCCATGACTGACCATCCCTCCCTGTCTACTGCAGCACGGCGGTCCCGGTGGGTCATGTGCCCCCCTCAGCCCAAAAGCGCCCCCCAAGTGCCCCCTTCGCCATTTGCGCCTCCCTAGATTTCAAAAGCGCCCCCCCCGGTGGGGCACATGCCCCACCGTGAGAATTACTGGCTTAGATCAAACTGAGCTGCGACAAAATACCTCAAGCGGAGCATTTCGTCAAACATTACAACTTCTGGTTACTATCTGTCGCTGTCAAGATAGCCTGGGTGTCTGGAAGGCACGTTCAAAATCGAAGATGTTCAAAAATGGGTGGTTCACTTTTTTGGATCAAAACCCGGGTTCTTTTGCCTCGTGGTATCCGTTTGCTGCCATAACGTTGGCAGAAGGTTGTTTGTTGCAGGGGAAATTATACCGAGATAGCCATGTTGTTGCAACTTGACTTCACGAATGTTTCAAACTGTTTGAAGGTATCATACACTTCGACAGCCGTCTAATAATTAACGCTTGTATCGTTCTGTTTCGTAAATATTAAAACGGAATATAAACGAAAAGTTTATTGCCTTTCGTCGCTTATCTTGAGCGTTGATTTTTAAATGCTCTTGGAGATTGAATTGATCGCGAATATGTTTTAGTTCTTACAAGATATACTCGACGTATTGTTCACCGTTCTCATCAGTAGCAACGATTATGATCTCCTGGTTTTCGATGCCTTGGTATGCATAAGTAGTCGCACATCTTATACTTGCTCATATTGAATATATTGTGATTCAAGGTTTACGTCATTGGTTTGATTGGCGAACGGCGCTATCACAATTTCAAGTCGGTACTGGATAACTATCTACAATACCATTTTAGCGCCGCTCTCGCCTATCAGTAAGACAGTTTGCAGGTTAAAAAAGATTGACTTGAAAGCGCTTTCAGAAAGCTTATTCCACTTTTCAAAGACTGCATTGATAAAGTGGAAGATTGTAGCACCAGACTTTTACGAACGCTGAAAGCCCTTGAATATTTGACGAAGTTCATTGTACGCTCTAGGGAATTGTATGTTAAGTGAGTTGAAATTATTAACATAGGCTGAAGCTAATTTGACTGGTGTCTGGCCTCCTTGACAGACTGAAAGGTCCTTTTGCGGGACAAGAACACTTCTGGGAGCTCATTCGTGGGCTGTTTCTATCTTTGACGACCTTGATGCTTTACCAAACGGATTGGAGTCTGTTATGCCAAGGCGCAGCTTTGAAATATATTCCGCACATTGTTTCTGACGTACTATCCGTCTTTGATCAACGAGAATTCGCGTACGTCACTGTGGCCTCTGTTAGTTTCCGATTTTAATCATATTGAATTTTAGCTCCGTAATGGCTAATTTCATAAGAAACGTTCCCGAAGATAGACTTACGAAACAAAAATTGATGTGTCTTCTTGATTTTGTCCAGTCGGAAATGATCAAACGTCCAGGTGCTCATGTCCCACTGTTAACCGTTGGTGCATAATATATTTGTCTTAAGAACCACGTTCGATACTGTTACCGGTGATGTTGGAGAGTGTGAAGTTCCAGATAGAGAATAATGAGGAATTGGAGTTATGTGCTCAGATATTGACTGCCACGATGGAAGTATTATTCGATAAGCGTTTGGTATGATTTCCTACTCGTTTTGATTAATTTGTAACTGATATGTTCAGTCAAAGTCAGCAAACAGCGGAACCCTTTTGTTCATAATGCGAGTTGCCCTCAGACCGGTAGTACAGGTGATCGTTCGTCTAATTGAGGCAAATGAGCAAGTGATTCTGGTAATATGAACATATGTTTCTGCATGGAACGATGTGTAATCTTACTTTAAGGGACAATATGTGGCCTTACTGCTGTCATTGTTGGAAGAACTGGATGCGTGCACCTATCGAAGTTATATCAGCGACTTTGTTACGCGTACTGATCTGATGGACTTTATTACTGAGTTGCTTATGCTGTTCCGCGACTTGCTGAGTCATCCGGTGTTTCCCGTTGACTGGTTTCAAATGACGTTTGTTCAGAATAGCATAATTTTAAAAATCCTTTGCTATGCAGCGTCTACTGTTAAAGCGCGATTTTTACACGAAAAGTTCGACTATCAGGTGAATGAAACGTTCATCTAATCCAATATTGACGCCTTTTCAACTCGACAGGTATGTAGCAACTTTTTTCAAACTGCTGTCTCGTTCATCACGCATAAGCAGTTGCAACTGGAAAACTTTCCAGCTAAAAAGCGAAAGTCAATTTTGGAAAAGTGAAGTTTGCAGTTATGTTGTTCGAAAGGAGATTCGACTAGTTTATCTTTAGGTTTAGAGACATGCGCCTAACTTGCGGTCGAGAGTTGGTGCGTTCTATGTGGTTCAGTATGAATCGTAAGTTCCGTTGCTAACTTTATGAAGCAGGCGAAGGCCCCTTCTGGCACAGTTATAGAAAAAAACGAATTCATTCCATGCTTGGTTGGTTCCATTTTGGAAGTTACGCTCATTCCTGTGGAAGAGGTGCGAAAATTGACTATTCCTATATTTTTCGACATGATGGTTACTGAATTCTACCTTCGTGCCAGTGCAACTCTTGTATCCACTCCAGTTGTATTGCGTGGAAACTTTTCCTACAGAAGCGCCGTTGTCGAGGTATCGTTTTATTTTTTGTTGTCCATGCGTTAACATCTTTCTTACCTAGTTTGAAACTGAATTCATAACAAAGCTTGATCAGCTTATCGACGCTGGTTCCGGTGACGCAAAATATGCTGATACATTTGTCAGACTGTAAGATAGTGTTTCGACATTGTATGAATTATTTGCTTTACTGATTGTTTTCCTTTCACGTAGCTAAGTGGGCATTTATTATTTTTCACGTACATGAACAATTTGTGTTTTGTAGTAAGGGTATTCCTTCAGCAATATTTGTGGTGTAGTGATATTTCAGCTTTCGATTGAGTTGATCCAGCAAGCACGGTCGATTTCTTAGTGGTATTCAGCACCTAGGGTCTCTTCACAGAAGCTAGGCAAGCAGGTATTAGCAGCATTAGCAAAACTAATCATGCTGAAAGCAAGAAATATGCCTAGTTTTTACTGAAAACTGCACATCTATCTTTTGCTTGGAGTGCTGACTTTGTGATTACAGGCGTGTTGAATGAAATGAAATAATTGCTTACTCGATGTTATATTCCCTTATTTCGGTGTTAGGAGAACGTCCTAGTTGTTCATTTTCAAAGTTTAAATGCCATAAATGCAAGCTTGAATTTCCAGGAAAGATTTTTATGAAATGTTTGTCTCTTATAGGGATAAAGTAGATGTGTATGAAATTGATGGTGTTATCAGTTTCGAGCAGAACATGTCACACAGTAAGGCAGGAAGATACTTTTATTCGTAATTGGTTTATCTTTGCAGAAGGCGTGGCCAAAATTTCTCAGAAGTTTCATTTTTTCTTCAAACGTTGAAATCTAATACTACTCTTGACATATGGGATGTCTTTAATTTGCTCGTTTATATCAGGCAAAATTGATATGGCCAGTCAGTTGTTCTGAACGTCGAATAATAAACATTTTTAAACTGTCTTCCACAGAGTTTTGTCGTTTGCGACAACTGATGATTGTTGAGAAAATGAAGTTTACCGCCTGGATCATTTAGGCCTGTTTATGTTTGTTCTTCAGCTGAGTGCTGTAGAATTGCGACTATCAGAATGGCGAAGATCGCAAGTGAATCATAGGTGATTGTAAACTTATTTCAAAGTATTTTTTTGTAGATTTCGAGTTTCTTGAGAGGTGTGAGGATTCATCGTCTTGATTCTTTTAAAGAAAGTCCCCAAAATGCTTATCCTTGTACAGCAGTAAAAACGTCCAAAACGGTTAGCAGCGTTTGCCCATGTTTCACTGATTTGTATCCTTTGTTCACGGTTAGTTGTTGCATTATGGCGATAAGGGTGGAATGACCTATGCAAGTGCGATGTTTCAGCAAGTGAGTCCAACCACTAGCAAAATGCCAATTACAAAACAGCTTCAAAACACAACATATTAATAGATCTGATAGAACTCACTTTCAAGCACTCAGCGTACACTGTAGCATCTAGTAGGAGAATTTTATCGAGAGAAACCTTGACACTTCAAGTTGACTGCTTTAAAGTAAGTGCACTGTGTTTCGAAGCTGTTTTGCGATAGATCATTTAACTAGTGAGTGATTCACATCCTGAAATGCAGTATTTTCACAGGTCCTTATACGCTTGTTGACGAAGTGCAATAATTCTGAACACGGACAAAGGTCAGTGAAGTACTCAGTAGCACCATCACCCATTTTCGGTGCTTTTCATTGCTGCATAGATAAGCTTTTGGATTTTCTACTTTGGGGTGTATGAAAAGAAGAATCAAGATGACGCACACAACAAGAAGTTTAGCACCTGGTAGTAACTTTGAACTAAATTCGTAGTCCATCTCCTACGATTCGCTCACCATCTTTGCCGTTCCCATCGTTGCAGATTCTGCAATTCTCAGCTTAAAATGGGACATGAACAATCCTGAAAGCTCTGGACATTAAGCTATTTATTTCATCAACGACCAGAAGTCGTTGCAAAAGACAGAACGCTACGGATAAAATAATCAAATTACTCCATGGTAATTTGGTTGCATATTTTTTGCGCTTGTTAAAGTGGTGCTGCCTTTGTGCTGGATTTGTTTTATCGATGGTAAGGAGTTAACGTCGAGTGGTCAATCGTTCTGACAGTTATTTAGCTTTTGGGTGCGCCGCTCAGCGGTGAGAAAAGCACTTATTCTTGATGAAGAATCATTTTTAGAATTTGGAACAATTGTAACTTCTGTTATGTATTTATTGGTGCCCAATATTAAACTTGAGACTGAGCCATGATGAAGGGGTAGTGAGTTGTTGTTTAAGAAGATTCTCAAGACTGAGTATCTTCTGGTACAACTGAAGCGCGGCGCAGTCGAATCTGACGAGGTCAAAATGGCTGGGTCAAAGCAGTTCTTCCACATTAAGCGAATAGCCTTTCAGAGCTAGTATACAGAGGCAGCTGATTTATTAATACGTAATTTTAAAACGGAGGAAGTTCAACAGGCTTTTATGTTTCAGTATGATGCAGCTGTGCTCAAGTCATACTGAACCGCTTCGAGAAGAAGGTATGAGAGTAACCAGAACGGTCGAACTCCTGATCGGCCGGCTTCTGGATTTTCGAGCTGTCCGACTGTACCATAACAACATAAACAACCGAATGAGTTGTACCGTCAGTCTATTGGTAGTGTATTAGCGTTCCGCTTCATGCGTTCTTGTGAACATTTGAATTTCTATTGTAGAACTTTTACTATGATATTGGTCACATGGATTTGTACATAAAATATTTGTACAAGCTTTATGAGCTGCATAAGCAGCAGGAGAATTACGTCGAAGCGGCGTTAACCTTGGCTCTTCACGCTGACTGCTTGAAAGTGAGAGTTCATTGCATTTTGAAGCTTTTCTGAAATTAGTAGCTTTTTGCTAGTGGTCGGATTCACCCGCTAAAGCGCAGCATTTGCACAGCTCATTCCACTCATGTCGAACACAGCGTGACCTCAAAGAAGCTCTTTCTTTGCAAATGATCGAATTGTTTGATCGCGGTGAGCTTTGGGAAAAGGCAATAGGCGTCTGCCAAGTGCTACAACGGGAATATGAACATAGCACATTCGAATACGATAAACTGAGCGATCTTCTGGCAAGTTTGAATGAATTTCACTGACTGCTGAATCAGAGTTCAATTCAGGAGAAAATGTCGAAGATGTACCGAAATATTTTGAAACACCAACGTGCTGAACCAGAATACTTTCGTGTTGGTTTTTTTGGCCTTGGATTTCCAAGCTTCTTGCAGGTGGATGAATTTTAACGTTTCTACTGCCGTGAAATTAACCATTTCAGAACGCAACGTTTGTTTACCGCGGTGACGGTTATGAGCGATTAGCCGACTTTGCTACTCGTATCCAGGCGGAGTTTCCACGTGCAAATGTAAGTATTAATCGTTTCGTTTGACTTGTCTTTTGTTCCAAATTACACGTCCTTATAGCTGCTCAACAGTCTGGATCCACCTTCGGATGAGATCAAATCATCTGGTGAACAGTATCTTCAGATAAATAAAGTTGATCCAGTTTGCGACGAGCAGATGAAAAGAATATCTGGCCGAATTAAGGACCCACATATTCTTTGGTAGATGCAGTAAATTTGACTTTATTATTTGACTTATAGATGCGTCTGTTTTTCTGCAGGTACCACAAATGCAACGAAGTGCAAAAGTTCAGCTTCTCTAGAAGAATCTCGAGGCGACTCAGCGATTGTACGAGCAGCTCGGTTGACGAGCAACAGGAAAATGAATTTGGCCTGATGTGGCTTGAGAGGTCTATTCTCGTGACCAGTTGTCTTTTTCCTGGAATTTTACGTTGGTTTCCCGTTACCTCTGAAAGTCATGTAAGTGTTGCCTTGTTTCTGATCAGTAGTCATGTGCAGGGTTTCTGCAAATTTTTCTGCTTTGTATCTTTTTCCAGCCACCCGAAAGTTGTTTTCTAAAATAAGGCATCTTATTCGATTGCTTATACTGTTGGATATTGTGTATATTGTTGTTGCGTTATGCTGTGTGCGTAAGCGAAGTCGCAAACATCTGTCCTAGGCTATGAAGTCCGGTTTACAGTGCGGGGGACCGATGCCGCGGGTGGCCAAATTACCATCCTTTATGCCTTTCAAACCATCCTAGAGCAACTTTCAGAGGTTGGAAGGTCTTACCGTGCAGACGGCGTGCATATTCAACTTTATCTTCTTGGCTAACCTTTTTTAATGGTTCCTTTTGCACTTTGGATATTGGTTGGACAATTTCATCGTCGTTCAGCATTTGAAATCTTAGGTCATAATTGTAGCAAGCTAACCACATTTCGATATCAGAATTTTCTCATTTTTGATATTGGAGAAGATTGCAATCTTGATTCTCTGCTGCTTCTTCGTGAGCACTGATTTCTCCGGAACTTTCACTCGCCCCTCTATCAACGAGTTTATTTCAGGAGCTTATCAATGTTGACTGTGTTATAGTATGCTAGCTTTCTGGTATTATTGCAGTAACAACTGATCTTCATAGCCCTTTTCTTATAAAAGCTCATTAAAGGTTCCATGCTGTTATTCTGACGATAAAAGATGACGAACGAGCTGTTTTCCGTGTATGCAGATTTTCAATTGCACCTTGGCCCATGGGCCATATCGAAGAGGTAACATTAGGAGGAAGGAATTTCACTGCCGCAAGTTGGTCCATTCTGTTGAGACTTTCCGCACATGGATATAAGCGAGCGTTATCTATTAATCACAGCACCTTGCCATTTTATGGTCTTGAACTTTTTACACAGTGGAAATTTTTAGATTCCTTGTCGGTCCAGATAATTGGGGTTCTACTGTATTTAATTTTAGCTTCTGGCAGTAGTAGTCTAAAATCTCGACGGGAAGTTTTGGCGTATTCCATAAACGTAATTATCGAACAAAGGCCTACTTCTCAGATCAAGTATTGAGTATCCTGTGCATGAAAAGCGGTGGATATGGGGTCGTTTAGTTGCGTGCATATCAGAACGTATGGTGCTCCTTTACTGCGCATGAAGCATTGAACTGTTAATAAATTAATTGCCGAATAATGGGATACTACAGCGACGTCAATTTCTCTCTTCTGACGGAGCTTGACAATAGCTGATTGAGTGCACTGAAACATTCGCATCTGTTGGCAGTTTAGTCCAGTGATTGTCAAGTTCAGCCACTCTATCACATCCCTTTTCCACCCGTTGCCTTACCATGTTCATACGATGACCTTTTTTCAGTCTTCGCCCTCTTTCGCTCCGTCCCCTAACATCAGTCATTCTCTCCCCTTACCCTAGTTCTTTCAAACCTACCCAGGGCAGAAAGAGAGCATACCTTGCTTGCGCAACGTTAACACAGGCTGATTGCTTTGTCGATTGGCTCTGATCCTTTGGCGACAGCCCCGTAGGAGAGGTCTCACGACCCTCTGCGAATTTTGACTATAAGTTTTCCTCTTTTGCCTTGTGTATAAGTTAAGTTTTGCCTTGTACTATAAGTTTTTCTCTTTTATGTCAGTGAATAAAGTACTGTGCTTCAGCAGCAGTTTTCATGCAGGACATACGCCGCATGTTTCGCTTTGAAGCAAATACAGGGCGTCGCCGTATCTGCTGTTGACAGTTGCTGAAAATAAGCGTAAAGGTCAAATTGGCAGCCTCAGTATCTGCGGTTGATAGTCCCGGAAAACGAGCTGTTGGCCAAACGATCGGATGCCCAGCCACGTTTCCAAGAAAAATAACAGTAACTTTCGGCCCCCGTGCATTTCTCTCAGGTTATCAAATCAAGGGAGAAGACAGGAGTAATGGTCACCAGCGTTGAAAGGGAGAAAATATTCCTTTGTCGCTGTCCTGTACTAAGTAATCAGGTGTAGAACGGTTGAATCCGTGCTCGGCATGCATTGACATTTTCTTGTCATCATTCAGCGTGCATAACTATGCAATAACAATAAGTTACGTAGCGTTTACGTAGAATTAGGTACTGCAAGTAGTCCAGAGATGATTCAAAATATACGAACGAAGTGCGCAGGTTATATGCACATTGATTTTTATTCGTGAATTTGATTATACGCGGAATTCTATTTATTTTCGATCTTGCTTTTTTGTTTTTATGGTTTTTTGCTTGTCAAAATCATTATTCTTTGTTTAGGTTTGTAATGCTCTTTATGCAAAGCGGGTGGGCTTGGAAAGTTAAGTTCTTGACATATTATTTTGCGTTGTTTGGAAATAATTGGAACTGACATAATTTTCGGTGATAACTGCCTTAAATTTGTGGTTCAGTCGCTTGAAAGATTCTGGACACTTAGTCCCAGATAATGAGATGTAAGATGCCCCCTTTTTTTAGTGAATTGGCTTTTAAATTATTTAGTACCTTCTCATCATTTACTTCCCTTGAACTCCCCATCTCTTGAGATATATAAAAAGTGAATATTTAGCGCACAAAGACTTATGTAGGCAGATGGCTACGGCCCGTAAATGTGCGTCCATTCTGTTCTAAATGAGTTTTAGCAACGATGGCTATAAATCCGTACAATTTAAAGACTAAATAAGAAACACAAGTCCCGTTACGAAGTGTAAGCTAGCCGCTTGAAAAATATTACTGGCTAGCTTTCGCGACTGTTTCTGTCCTGAGGATCGGATGTGATATAGATGTTTTTCCACAAAAGGCAGTGTTTATCTATCAAGTTAGTTAAGTCGATTAACTAGAAAATAAGTTCCCAAATGGGAAATGGAGAAAAATGTTTTGGACCCTGTTCAATTCGCACAGCCATTAGGAACGAATTTATGATCCACAGTGATTTTATTGACACGTTTTTGCTCAGTAAATTTTGTGCTGCGCAATGTAATTCTCTTTTGTGTAACTAAAGTGGACGTTAGGGGAGGCTCTATGCTTCTTGGAAGAAATGATACTGTGTTATCAAGGATGTACAATTTTGAGGGTGTTCCAACAGTGTGTTAATCGTATACATCTGTTTATGACTTTAACATGGTATTTGATTCGGTTTCAAAATTTCGTGAGAACTGATTGTGGCAATGCTTCTTTTCAATTTGTTTGAGTTAACAACTGGAAGAACCGGCATTCCGTTTCTGTTAACAATTGACTCAAAGCAGCGTTGCTAAAGAATGCTAATAATTGGTAACCTCTTTTTTGGTGAGTTTAATCTGCTGTAATACAGGTAAGTGACCAGACGCATTACTACTGCTCATAGGTACGTTGCGTGCATACATACAGAATGGTTTATTATTTGAGAGGTATTTATAACTGCTGCTTCTTTCTGGTCATTTGCTAATTGCATTCCATTGCGGTACTCCATTTTTTAGGTAGATCTGAGCCCCGTTGAAGTAGCCGTTGAAGCAATGACGACCGCAGTTAAAGACCTTGAACGTTTAATAAACGACGCGGAACTGCATAGAGAACGTTCTTTGAAGCCACTTGCTGCTAAGTTGCAAGGAATGTTGCAGCCCGCTGTCATGGGTGGTATCCAGAATTATGAAAAGGTTAATCTTGTCCACCTGTCTTAGCGGTTAAATGGTTAAACTTGATTTCGACAGGTATTTTTCAACGAATCATTCACGTGCAGATGCGACCAGAAGACCTTGGATCTCCTTGATATTCTAAAAGATCGTATCGCTGCCCAGGTATGGTACCTATTTTTTCATTTTACGTAGCTACAATGTTGGATCGAATTTCCAGGTTCCATTGTTAGAAAAGGGTGTTTATTTACACGCGCAGCTCTGTTCCTGTGAGCAGAGGGAATTTCATTGCCTTTTGGTTAGCTGTTTCAAGGAATACAAATCGCATGTGGAACAACATTACGGTGCTCGTGTTAGCCTGCTTCCTGAAAACGCTGTTTTGGATATGCCAAGAGCACAGTCTTTGCAAAAGCAACATTCAATGGACGGATACATGTTCAATGATGCAAGGTCACCTCATTCTAGCTCTCTGGTCAACAGGAAGGCGAATTCTGTACGGGACTGGCAAGGGTGTGTTTCTTCGATTCGTGGCAGTGTCAGTACCGTTTTGCTTTATAGTTCTACATCCACTCCCTGGCTCTTACGATCTGGAATGATGACTACCTTAAGTGGCAGCAGTGTTCCGCGTCGGATTCATCAAAAAGAAACTGCGTCCAGGCGAAAAGCGGCAGCTACCTCTGAAAAGTAAAGTGTTTCCTTTTGTTTTACTTTTTGCGATGTGGCTTTAAAATTTCAGAGAAGTAACGATTAGTCGTGCATCCACTGATTCTATCAGTTCAGCTCAGAGCACTGATGGGCATAGCTACGTGTTGCCAATAGTTCTAACTGAAAAGGTAAAAGGTATTGAGCTCTTCACGTTGTCATTGTTTTAATTGTTTAGCTGACTCCCTTGAGGCCTCCACGTCCAGACTCCAACGTTTCAAAGGGAAGTTCTCAGAACCCTTCCAATCTATCATCAAATCGTTTCACTAGTTCCTTAGAAAGATTAAACGGAGCAAGGTCCTCTCTCCTGACTTTTACGAATTTTGATGAGCTTTGTATGTCGTTACTGTGTTAAATGATCACATTCATAGTTTATTTCGTTCAGCTCTTACTGGTGATGAAGAAGAACCGATCAATTCAACTCCTCCGCCGTTACCTCCTCGTCGCGATAGCGGTCATGTGGAAGTTTCAGCTGTTATTAGCCCACTTCTTTCTCCAATGTCACCTACTTGTCAACGGTTGCCGAGCATGATTACTGTTCCACGGCGGGAGAAAGTATGAACGCTTTTGATTTTAGTTTGATAGAGTTTGTCAGCTTACTTATTTTAGCCGTTGCCACCATTACCGACCAAACCATGACAATACTGTCGTATTTTCTGTTTCAACTGCTCTCCTTGGAATCACGGAAGTGCAGTTGTGCCATTGTACTTGGTTTTCCAATTAATGCATTCCTAATGAATTTAAATTTCGTGATTGAGGCTGCGTTGAATTTGCGTTAATCGCACGCTTAAGAAGTGCAACTGTTGCGTTTGCATGTGTAAGAATTAGGAAGCCTAAAATAGGAAAGGCAGCATTTGAAGCTTTTCTTGTTTCGCAAGAAAGATGCTTGTCTTTTTTGATAATTTAGTGCAGTGTTTCCCAAACTTTTTCCTGCCATCGTTCCCCTGGTAATTGAACTCTTCCCTGCTCTCTGTTTTACGCCCCCACTTAGGCGGTGATGGTTTGATATCATTTCCCCGGCGCCGGTTGGACAGCTGGCTTATACACCAGAAACTCGATTATCAACTGTTGCAGGGGGTAGTTCGGATAATCGAAAGTTCAGATATCAGAGTGATTTGATTTGTCTGCCTTTTTGTCTATATTTTGAGTTTATTTTCTGTCAGCCCTGTTTTTCGAAGACATTCTAGAAGAGATTATGTTATGCAAGACTTTACCATCAATATCATACCAGTAATTTACGCATATTTGAAAAAAATCCGCTATAGAAGTTTGCTTTAACGCTGTTCTCCCCTTGTTGGCGGGTAAATTACGGATACTTTACAAACAGCATTTTTTGAGTCGCACTCCTCTTGCATTTCTATCCATTGTAGAGCAACTTCCAAGCACTGATAGCCCTTCTCGTGCGAAGGGCATACATTTTCTAACATTTCATCATCGTTGAACTCTTCTTCTTCTTTTTCGTCGGGCTCATCGTGTAAGCCTGACACTGTTGCAACGATTTCATCATCGTTCAGATATCTGAAACGCTGCATCCTCGTTGTCGCAAGCCAACCACATGTTCGTGTTAGTCATATTGCATTCGTCTAATATAGAAAAGTGTTTTAAGGTGTCAAGTATTTCTGCCACTTCATCTTCTTCTGTATTAGTATTGCTGAAAGATATGAACAATCCTCTGTCAATAAAAATGTTATTCCATGCGTTTCTTAGTGTTGATTGTTTTATAGGATACCAGCTTTCCGCTATCATAAAGCAACAATCTTTCAATGTCATTTTCTTGTAAAAACTGATGACAGAATCAATACTGCTATTCTCAGACAACAAAAAGTAACGGAGAAGTTCCTTCCGGTAAAGGAGCTTCAGAGTTGCAATTACCCCTTGATCCATCGGCTATATCAAGGAAGTAACGTTAGGTGGTAGCAACTTGGACCGGTGGCCTGTACGTCGATGTCGCATTCTTCAGCAATGTGATGCGTCGTTCACTATGGAGAGTGTCAGACCTGTCTTCTCAACAAATAGATGCAATATGTTTCATTTTGCCCAAAGATTAACTTTAGTGCTTCCTGGCGAATTCGGATAATCGAGTTTATAGTGTAAGTCCATGTCTAAAGCGGAAATTCCAGTCAGTTATGATGTCAAAAACCTGTTCACCAGCGTTCCGCTGCAACGCACATGCTGGCTGCTGCACGAACTACTGCGCAATAATAACACTCTCAGCGAACAAACGCAGCTCACTTCTTCCCAGATAATAGCCCTCACGGAATTTTGCATGAGAGAGGGCAACCACTTCCAAGGACGATTCTTCTCCCACAAGCAAGGAACATCGATGGGCAGCCCCCTGTCATCTGTGCTAGCTGAACTCTTCATGGAGGACCTGGAACAGAAAGCCTTCTCTGCGAAGGTTCGCAGATTGTCCCGTAAAAACCTTCAAACGCTACGTGGACGACATCTTCGCTGTAATTCAAAGGGGCAGCGAACAACTGTTCTTCGACCATCTGAACAGCCTCTTCCTTGGTACTACCCTTTTCACAATGGAGATTGAGCAGCACGGTTATCTTCCCTTCTTAGACACCCTACTAATCCGGAAGGGGAACATATCCAGCCAAGTCTACCGCAAGCCAACCAACACCGAACAGTTCATCCACTACTACACATCCAATCACCCTCTTGGCGTTAAACGTGGACTCATAACAGGCATGGTGGATTGACCCTACTATCTGCACGATCAGCAGATCCTGGACTGAGAACTCTGATACATGAAGACGGTTCTCTGCCACAATGGATATCCGGAGTACCTAATCGACTCCAATCTTGTTCGTAGACTCCAGCATCTCAACAATACTGGCGACGCCTCACGACCTACACCTGACAGGAACATCACCATCCCACTGTCCTTCTATCCGGGCATCTGTCAAGTGACCTCGGTTTCGTGGTCCGCCTCTACAGATCGCCCAACATAGGGAGCGTATTTCGCTCAGACAAAATCAGACTCAATGGACCAGCGATCTGGGGCAATCTACAAGATCAGCTGAGAGTGCGGAGAGACCTACATAAGCGAAACTGGGAATACAGTCTCGGACAGATTCCAGAAACATCTGAGGCCTAAAGAGATACCGCAAAGCATTGGCGAAACTCAAAGGGGAGACTTTCAAATGAAGAGGAAGCCCCCAAACACTGGCACCGCTGAGGTCCATGAAACAAGCGCAAGGCAGTTCAGCAATCGTCGAACACGCTGCGACCTGCGCTGAAGCCCATGCGCCACTTTTCGCTTCCATGCTCCTTCATGAACCGCATTTGGGAAGGAAAATGATCTCAGAAGCGTTATACATACGACAAAACCGCACGATCAACAAAGACGGCGGCTTAGGCGTCAGTGAAGCGCGGTTACCACTGACAGCGACCATCACGCAGTTGCACCGAAATCCAGCAGCCAGACGGATTAATGCTGAGGCCCGCTTAACCCAACAGAGAAGACCTGCCGGCTGTCTCTCACAACATAACCATCCTTACACTTACTCTGCATTACGCTGACGCGGAAAGTGTGATGTTCTGAAAGCTACGCATTTTATTTTGTGCCAATAAATAAGCGTTTGCCATTTCGGCTTTTCAGCAGGAGAAGACCGTTTCTACAACACCTTTCATTATGAAATTAAGCTCCCGTTTCCAGAACAGTCCATCTTTCAACATCTGTTTCGCCAAGTATAGCACGATATCTTCCTTCGCAAAGCGTCCTCAGTGAAGCAATACGTCGCGTCAGGCGACCTGAAAGACCCTACGAGCCGAGATCACTTGCCGAGGATGCGATTCCTGAGCAAGTGCAAAAAACTCTGATAGGAGAGCCATTTCTGATCACCGATTTAGCAATCCAGGGTCGGGGAATGCTTATATTGGAGAGCAAAGCTGACATTGAGAAGCTCTCGCTTGGCGCACTCTGGATCATGGATGGTACGTTTAGAATTGTTCCCAGGCTGTACACGATTCACAGTGCACATGGAACCGGGCGCTTTTCTATTTTTCCCTGGTCTATATCTTATTGACCAGAAAAAGCGAAGAATTGTATAGACAGGTATTCGAAGAACTGGCCGATTTCGGAGGACGTAATGAACTGCACTTGTGCCCTTTGGTGATTGTGACAGATTTGGAGCTGTCAGCAATAACGCTGCTGGAACAGAATTCCCAGGTACTTCAAGACGAGCAAACAATAACTTAACTTCCGATTCTTCCCTGATGCTGTGAATAAGAGCCCGCTTTCTCCATACGTCACAATGCATGTGGCGCAAAGTTCAGTCATGCTGTTTGGCCTCGATGTACGTCCACGATGAGGGTTTCAGTCTATCAATACAACATCTCTCCGCACTAGCATTTTTGCGATTTGAGGAAATTTCAGAAGCTTTTGAAGAACCAAAGCCTCATCTACCAGAACAGGCCCGCGGGGTAATCGAATGGTTCGAAGTCAAGCACGTCCATACCAGAATAAGGACGCACCTGCAGAATGACATTACCGCCCTGTCGCTTCCTAGTTTGTGGTCAGTGTTGGAATGCATGGAAAGCGCCTTTTCTTGAACACGAGATAATATAGAAGCTTGGCACCGAAGGTGGAAAACTTTGCTGAGGAACGGTCATGTCGGGTTTATCGAATCGTGGAAGAGTTTTGAAGGGAACAAACAGCGTCATGTAACGAACGAATATGAGCTACTGCTGCCCTGATTAGAGCCATTTCCTCAGGGAAAGAAAGGGGATATTCGCTCTGAGGAAGGATTGCAAAATGTGATCAGATATCGTGAAAATTGATCGAATAGTATAGATTACTTACGAGCGATTCCATAGAATTTATGCATCGTTTATCTAGTATGCATTGTGCAAAATAAACTGCGGGGAACGAATAAGCTGAACAGGAGATACTGACAGATCTGCTCTGAATGAAAGGGTGTGCCGAACGAATAGGCTAATCAGGAGCATTCGGAGTGAAAGTCGTTCCTCCTTCGCTATCGCCGCCGCTCGTGCGAGTTATCGTTCGTTTTCCCTTGTGCGTGTGTGTGTGCGCGCTTCGGCCGTTTCGTCTCTCTGCTGTAAGTTTTTCCTTGAATAAAAGGTTTGCCGCATAAGCTTTTTTCAAAAGCAGTCCTTCAGCAACAGCATATGCAGTAGTGCAGCAGACGCAGTTCTCGAGCAAAGTCGTGAAGGGCTGCAACTTCTCATACCGACTGCACTTCCGGTTCCTGAAAGCTGATTCTGGAATGTCAGTTCAGTAATTTGACCTTTAATATAGCGATCGACCTTAGTTACAATTATATAAGAAGATTTCGGAAGACGGGATGTCTTGTAACGGGCTTTGGTAGTTTCATAATTGATCTTGGATTCACGGCTTTGGCCNGTTTTTGCTGTGTGTCTGTAAATAAACTTCAAACTGCCCTACCAACGAATGGATGAGCAAATTGTCAGAGATAGGTACAGAACAACGACTAACCGTACGTTTCGGAACTGCTCTTGTTCCGTCGTCAGCGGTGTAAGGGAGATATATAAGAAGATCTGAAAGCGCCACGGGAAACAGCAAATGTGATTCCCTTTAGCTCTTTGCGCACACCGCTAACCTGTGGAAAACACTATGCAACTCCATCTTTAGAAGAAATCCCATTCTCAAAATCTGTTGGTTGTTTCGTTTGATTATAACCACGCTTTGACCACGCGTGGGCTTTACGCCATCGCAGTGCGATCCCTAAGCGAGCTACATATTTAGCAGCGCTGCTTTTGCACAAAGTCATTAGAGAGTTATCAAAAGATGAAACAGGAAAAGGAGAAAAAAGAAGTCAAGCACCTACTACAAGACCGCAGCAAAACAAGAACACGTTATGATTCAAATGCATCCGTTGTCTGGCAGCTCAGGGGCAAAAACTCACAGAGTTGCGACCATATCCCCGGATGATTTTTAATTTTGTGTTCGGCATTTTGTGATTCAAGGTTTTGTGCATCAGGATTTCGTATTTCACGATTTTGTGCTAAATCTCTTGTACTATCCTCAGTTGCCTTAGTCTTATTTTTTTGATAACTGAATGGACAAGGTGTCTAGAGTATCTATTTCAACTGTGTTTTCTCCAGGAACCTTAGTTCATCATGGAGGTACTCTTCATTACAAAAAGCTGAGGACCCTCCCTATCTATACGGAGCACTGCGAAATTACCTCGACGGAGGAAGCTATCATTTTCTGTGCTAACTGGTGCTCAGGTTACATGAACATTCAAAAAGCGGCAGTTAGCTGTTTTCGAGCACGTGTCGTTGCTGCACCTGATCAGTATCGAGCATTCAACGATTAGCGTTTATTTTTCAACTACGACGGAGTGTAATAAGAAACAGTAACGGAGAAAACGGATACAACGGCAGGAACGAGTGAGGATGGTACTGCCGTTGTACGCGGAGAGCTGGCGATTATATAATGTGTGGATTCAATTTGTGCAGTTGACTTTGACCATTATGCGGGCATGCATGTGGAAGCTCTTGCCCATAGTCAATAAATCATTTGTGGATGACATCCTAGAGGTCCCGTTAAAGTAACAACCATAATCTTGGTCTTCGCGCGAAGGCATACACCTGAAAGCGCGTAGGCTCAGGCAGGGTTAATCTGCACTAAACTCAACATGTGCCCATGGGAATAACAGCGTGAGTGAATTTACAGCTGCTCCCTAACTGCCATACACATGCAGGCAAACTATTGAACGATCATTCATATAGTTGATAAACGTGCACTGCGCACATGCACGAGAACATAGATGATGTGCTGCTCATGAGTTGTAAAGTGTACAAGTTTTCCTTTGATCAAGCAACCACAATAAGAATGTATGCTCTTGCAGAGATCGATCGTGTGGACGCAGTGACATACTGCTGGTTCTTGCGATGGGGGAAGACCATGGGTAAAACCACGAACCATATTTACAGATTAACAAAACAAAGACTAAATTAAAGATTGGTGAGTTGGTAACAAGTCCACATGTTTTCATTTTTCAAGTAACGAACTTCCCTGTTGTTGTAACAGCTGTAAGAAGCAGAGCTTTCAGAGCTAGCACTCTTCTTCATCAGTGCGCGAATGGTTGTTACAGCAGGAAAGTTGGTTACTTGAAAAATGAAGACAAAGATTGAAATTAAAAAAATAAGACCGCCTGAAATGATTCGACTGCACAACTTTTCTTGCACTTGTTGGCTATCGAGACAAATATGACTGACGAAATGATACGACTGCATGCCATAGGTTGGAAGCAAACTTAACTTTGCTATTTACTGCCGCTTTCATGTCTACTTTAAATAATTGTAATTTTGACGCGGTGGAAGTCCCGAACCATTCAGCGTTCCGACCTATTCGCAGACCTTGATCCTTTCAGCATTCAGACCTCTTCAGGTTACGGCCTAACGGGTATGCCACTGTTTGGACTTCACTTTGCATTTCGGAGCACTTTTGCAGTTCCCCCTTTTGAGGCTTCCTCTGGTTCAAGAAATCAACCTTGGAAGGCTTTTCACTTCCAGAATCATCACACTAGGTGCTCTGAAATAAGGCTATTTTTGATCTTGTGCAAAACCCCATTTTATGGAAATTTTTTGCTAGCATGACTCTTTCGGTATTTTGTGTTTCAGGACTTTGTGCTGCACAGCATAGAAGTACCACACCGTGATCCTGACAGTAATATCCCACCTTATTTTTGATATCAAGGTCTAACTGAGATCACCGGTTTGGCCAAGACACTGAACTTCAAGGATCCCTCCGGTCATCTCCCAAGCTGAGGTCACTTCTGCGGAATGACAAACTCAGAGCACCATCTGAACTTTCCCATGGTTGCATTTACAAGCTAGTGTGCGACTGATCCGCAATCAACGTAAGACAAAGTGGTCGTACGTTATTAAACAGAATACCTGTCAAATATCGCAAGGTACGAAAATGCGCCGGGCAGATTCAATGGCGCATACAAGGAAGGCATAATATCCACGGACTCTGGAACTGAGGAAATCCATAGCTAGGTTGCTCAGAATGTCAGCACTTGTAAGGCACGTAGCCCAATGCAGACGCGACCTGACTACAAAAAAGCATGAGTAACAAAGGCACTGTTGCTGCCCACAATAGATTATAATATGAGGAAAATGTAAATTTAACACGCAGTGGAAAACCAAGAAGTTCTCCGTACAGACTCGGTAGAGAAAAATTCTCCCGTCGTTGTGATATTGATCCTACTCGACTGGTCTGAAAGTGCACCGCAATAAATGGTAGTGAGAGAGGGACAGCTGGCTATCTTTTGGCATAGTGATATAGCGCACTCATAGCAGAAGCAACGGCGTTCCTGCTCCCGGCCATGGTAAAAGGATAACGCTGCCGTCGGGAAGCAACTGCACAAAGGTAGCACTGCTGAGAGACATGGCACTCGGCATGCATTTTCCTCGAAATGTGGCCGTTGAAATGTTACGTTTAGTTGCGTTTTAGTACGTTTCAATTTCGCCTATTTTCGCTAATAAAACTGCGTAAGGTGTGTTTTTTAGTAATTACTGATCTATCATGCGACGTAAACGATTAATCAAAAACCGTTTGGAAAAGAATTGATTGCATTTTCCAAATGTAGAATGGAGTTCTTTGCTACTGTTGAAGATAGACTACCTTGTGACTGGATTTTAGAGTTTTATTACTTCTTTATCTTTGTTTTAACGTTAAAGCCTGTTTTTCGCTGTATGGCCAAATAGGAAAAACCAATTTATTGATGCAATAAACCACAACTGCGTAGCTTTCGGAACTGACACGTTCTGTCTTCAGCCCTCAAATGTTCGAGTGGAGAGATACGGTCGGTTTTATAGGCGAAAAAATGGGTTAATTGGTTGTTTTGCACAATTGTTTACGTGTGACGAGGTTGGTCCAAATGTCACTGACCTCCTT
>KN538423.1:82957-114916 GCA_000797535.1 Trichuris suis
ACAGTATGACTGACCTTAACTTTAAAACTTTAAAAAACTGCATTTTAGGCAACGCTGATCCAGTCGTGTAGTTCGCCCAGTTGTTTCAACAGTGGCTTGGCGACTGTTACCCATCGGGTTGGCTGGCTACGTCGGTCAGGTAGAAACTCTGTGGTCAAAGGCGACGCAGCTTCGCGAGCCGTTATAGCTTTCCTTCTCATTGCTTCCTTCGTAATAATGTGGTAGATCAAATTAACCGTCCGGAAAACTCCTACCATAGTAAAAAAGTGAACGTGCGCACTTTTTTAGTTTTCCGCTATTATCATGAGTAATAAAAGCCTTCTGCTTTGTTCTTGAAGATGAAGCTTTTCGGGAATAGGATAATGGTTTCATGCAGATTTTCCTTTTATGGCAATGCCCTGTTTTGCGCAGAAGAGTAACGTAAGGAGAAACTTTATTTGCAGAAAGGGTCGCTTAGCTTTCAGAATCCGGAACCGCTGAATTTGACCCACGTCAAGTGTCACGCAAATCAGATCACGTAACTGAGGAACGCTTGTCTTTCGCTGTTTGATCGCCTACAACAGGTTTACTTTACACTATGCAATGATGGTGAAAGGTCCCGTCGTTTTCACCCTCAAGTTGTTCGTCTGCTGCTGTCTGGAGTAAAGGAGGTAATTCCAGCGCGTCAAATTGAGAGTCGAACGAACTACCGCAAAGTAATGGCAACGAACCAAAGGGGATGAACGAAGAAGCTTAAAATAGGAACAAAGGAGTTGAAGTAGGAAACGAACTAAAAGCAAGGAACACACAGCAGCAGACGAAAAACGGGAAATCAACCTCAAGATAAAAACCACAGGAACCTTTGCCGTCACTGCATAGGGTAAAATAAACCTGTGGTCGGGGGTCAAACGGCGAATGACAAGCGTTGCCTAACTATCCCACCCGATCAGCGCGAAAAATAATACGCGGCAAGTTCATCTTCCGTCAAATTCAACAGTACCCTTCGGAACCAACGACGAAACCCAGTTGGTTCCAAGAACAACGTACCCCTTTCCGCAAATAAAGGGTTTCGCCTTACGTTACTCTTCTGCTCAAAACAGGATATGGTCGTGAAAGGAGATTCTTTCTGTGCAGTTGCTTCAATAATTCGTTTTTAGGTACAAGATTTCCGCTGTCATATTGCGCATTCATTACATAACAGCAAAAGGGAGGTGCATATTCTGGTAAGCAGGGGAGCCGTTCACACCGACGCGCTGTTCACGCCATGTCAACGACTGCATCGTGAAAGGTCCTATCTGTGCAGTTAATTACTTATGAGATCGAGCCTGCGCATCTTATTTTACTGTAGTATTGGGACTCAAAGAAGTATCCGAATGGCCAGTGTCGAGCTATGTAGGTTTGTTTGTATTTACTAGTACGGAAAAGCAGCTAGCAGATCATGACTTATTTTATGCCTGCGTTGTACGCGAAGACTAGTTTCAGCTTAGTTTTGGTAACGTTCTGTTTCTGCCTTTGTCAGAAACACTGTGAGAACGAGTACTTCTGAGATAAGCTCGCTTTTGATGTACGACGTTCATGGAAAATGCGCATTTATCTCTTCTACGTTTCATTTCTTGCTCTACCGCGTTCTGTGTGAAGATCGGCTGTGTGATAACGAGTCAGTTCAGTTTCGCGTTGGAACATACGGCTTTGTCCTTGTTGGAAATGAATTTAATCGAGGAAAGCTTTCAGAGGCGTGCTCAATCGTCAGTGTCTTGATCCGCCACTTAATAACGCTGACGACAGCACACGCTGTTTATGAAAGTTTAGTTCAGTAAAGTTATTTTTCAACGGGAAAAAACTACATGTTTGAAAATGAGACTATCGTCTATGTACTTATGCATGTTCGTTGAATTAATTTAGAGCATGCGTGTTTCGTGTGAAATGCGTTTGGCAAAGAGGTAAAGGCAATTGTTTTCTAAGGTATATTCATTCTGGCGCTATGCCTTCGTGAATTCTAGCACGTATTGTGGAAGTAGCTGTTTTACATCAGTTTAAAAAACGCAACATTTGTTTTTCAGCTAGTGCCAATAGCTAATGGATGCTCCGGTTGTAAATGGTACTGTCCGGTTGGATGGAGTTACCACCTTCCCGCTTGGCTGGCAGCCTGGATCGTGGTCTTTCACGGAAAAGTTCGAACACATGGTCATAGTTATTGAATGTACTTACAAAGGTCAGAGTGTGCGAAAAGAGTATTCTGTAATAGTTACTGTTTTACGTTAGACAATTTCGCCATCAGTTTGTTTGCAGATGAGTGAATTGACAAGGAAGCCGAATTTATCTGGCAAAAGAGGGTTCTATTCTTTGTACTTTGGTAACATAAGCGCTTACATCAAGGCCCCTAGCGACAAGCTTCAGAAATTGGACTCTTTCGTTCAAGTCTTGATATCAGGCATCACTTTTTAACCGGATTACGACGTTAGCATCACATGCATGGTCTTTAGGATCTGACAGCATCGACTGCTCAATTCCTTTATCGCGTGTTAAAGCGCTTCGAACACCATCAGTTTTTGCTAACTCCAGCACGCCACGTACGGGGAAACTAGTGCGGAGACCTGTTAGGAAGTAGGAAGGTTATACTTCACAATTTTATACCTCGCAAATTTCTTTGAAGAAGCTCGTTGAGTAAGAACGACAATGTGGACATCACCCCCGAGAAGGAGAATAGCGAAACATTGTATTTTTCATTTTCGACGCTTCTGTACTTCTCACTTGTTCGATATTTCAGCAGTTCATCATCTTCATCTCAACATATTTCAAAGTGCTATTCAAATGGAATGTCAGAACAGCGGCAGTATAGTAGTTATCAAACTCGTGCAGCGGTGAGGAAGTTGGCCAACGAAAGTACTCCACCTGCAGCGGGGTAGAAACGTTAAATGTTTACGTATGCATGAAAATTAGTCTCCTGTAGCTGTGTGCACTATTCTTTCGTTTCTGCTCGCGTTTTCATTCTTTCTTGTTTTAGTTTTTCCAATTTGGGTAATACATGTTACATGAACTCAATTCTGCAAGCTGTTTTGGGACAAAAGCCATTCTCTCAGGAACTTTGGCGTGCCGTCGTCAAGAATAGGAACAGTATTCCTAACGGTTCGCTCCTAAGGTAAGCTTGTTCTTTGCTTTAAAGAGTCGACAGAAAACGGAGCGATTAACAATTTGGCGTCGTTAAGTATTTTTCGGTGCTTGTCTCGATTTATAAATGGAATGTTTTCTTGAGATATAGTCATTCAAGCATAAGCCTGCAAGGGCGCAACTGCGCAGCTCTGTCCTTGACAGCCTTGTATTTTTTTGCCTTTTTACCCACCACATTTAAGTTCAAGCGAAACAAACGAACATAGAAATACATTTTCAATTGCGTCGTCATTATTGTTGTAAAACAGGGCAATCTGCAAATTGTGTGATTTGTATCGCAATCAATGGTTATGTTCTTTTGACTAAATTTTTTGAAAATCACCACGCGTGAGTTATTAACACGAAGGTGCGTTAGGAGGACATAAAAGCCACTTTATGGAAAACAGCTTTCATCTGTGATGAAGAGGCAGCCTCTACGCATTTTACTCTGATGAAGAGACGACATTTGGTCCTAATATCGTTTGCACATTTAGGGAGTCTTAGTTGAAGTTGGCTTCATTCTTTTGGCGTAGCTACTCACGTACACGTTCCATCAGTCATAACTCACATTGCTTTTTATTTATGAGCATTATCACGGGTACAGTCGTTGAATACAGTAGTCATGTTTCGCTTAACTTGACGTGTTTTAGCCATAATAGGACATGGTTGTGCAACACGATTATTGTTGACCAGTTCTAGAAGGTAGTTACAAGAGCATTAGCCCCCAGAAACTCGATTTTGACTGAGCCATATTCGGTTAAGGACAAGATCTTGAGTGACGCTGACGATGAATTCTGTAAGACCCGAAAGCTCTATGTTTTCGAAACATGTGGGAGCAAAAATTCTGTCGCTTTTTGGCAAAACAAAACGTAGGCGAACAGAACTATTCGATATATTTTCCATTGAATTTGGCAACCTTTTCCAAACGTTCTGTCAGCGTGTAGATACGATGGCAATAGAAGCTGGCTAGATTTGATCCAAAGAAATCGACTACCCAGTTTTGCACTTCAGTTTTGGAAATGTTCTTTCCAGCCAACTCACGCTGCACTGACTGAAGGAGATAGCAAGTCGATGGGGCCATTTCTCGAGAGTCCGTCAGGTGTAGTAGTGTTTTCCGGTTTGACTATCGAATGGGATTCAGTGGCGTCGAAGAGACATGAGTTCGTGCGTTATCGTGGAAATGGCGTTGGTTTGACGCAAACGTAGATCTCTTCTCTCGCAAATCTTGTGCTCATTTTGTAAGTAGCATGAAGTAGACATCTGCATTGCCCACCTGTCCATGTTTGGCAACTCGCCGTAAAAAAATCTTTTGGTGCCAAAATGCGCAGAGGACCCTTTTATGCGGAGGCTGTTGGCTTTTGGCGTGGATGTCTGCGCGGGTCCTTGGTCTACCCAGTATTTTTTCTTTTTAATGATTTCATTTCTCGCAATGAATGATCTGGGATAGGAAACAGAAATTCTTCGTTTTTCCTAGTTTGGCAAGCTTCCACGCATTTCTCCATGCTCTTTTCCCAGTTCTTATACTCCTACGTTTTATCCATCGATCTTAGCTGGCGGTTAACAGTCGGCTGGTTCACGCTAAGCACTTGTGCGAGTTATGACGTCGTCAGATCCTTGACGTCATAAATCACCATGATCTCTGTGGGAGTTAAAATTGTCTTACCTGATCGCAGAAGTCCTCGCTGTTCTTGACATAAGAGGTTTTCATATCTATGAGTAGTTTCAATATAGACTTGAGATATGAGCACAGACTGGATGTTACACTACTTCTGCTCGATACGACTGGTCTGCTACCATCTGGATGTTAGGAAGTCTGTATAGTTCAGGCCACTCGGTTTTGAAGATGAAGTATACACATCGCTGATCTTGTCTAGTGTTACCTGCCTGTTTCTGACGAATTAGGCGCTAAATATCCGCTACTATACGTACTACATGAGAGGTTATACATCTGCCACAGCACCTCCATTAACAGAGATGAAAGCGTCGAAGTTAGCGAAGCGTGGACTGTTGATCTGTTTAATCAGACCAAGTGCTGCGCGTTAGCACCATGACCCTTTGTCTCATGTATAGAATACCACTATAGGCGGTCACATCTGCTCGTGCCTTATCAACTCATCGCTGGTGACGGAGCAAGCCGAGTTCCGAAAGCTCTGATCGTTTGTTGGTGTGTGCAGCGGGAATCGTAAAACCGTTTTTTGCAGTAACAAATTGCGACCCGTTATGAGACAACTGATTTTCGTTATATTTATGATATATTGATTTGACTCTTTGTCACGTAGGTCTGCGTAAGAATCCACGTTGGATATTGAACTTCATTTAACAAAAAGGCGTTTTCGTTAGTCCTTTAAAACAGTTCTTTGAAGTTCCTTCCACTTCAGCGCTGTCTGTCACTGTCAACCGACAGCGAAAGTACATATACGTAACTAAATCTCATTAAATGGACAATACCGTCGTATTCCTCATGAGAACATAAGTATTAATATCAACCAACGTCCGCGTATTTAATAGCTGTTAAATTGTTTATGAGAAAATCCTTTTATGAAATTTTTGTTGAGCCTATTGCTAATCTTTGTACCAGGCATCTTAAGCTCACTGGACTTTGGATTGAAATTAAGTTGGTACATTTTTTGACGGGAAGAATAAGAAGATACATTAATCGATCATGTGTAACGCGTAGATGTAAATAAATGTGGATTATCGTTCATTAAGACTTCTCGTGGACTTGTTGCGTATCAAGAATGGAGACGCTGCTGTCGACAAGCCGGACCTACTACAAGCGATCAAGGATAAGGTTGCTGCTACCGCTGGTCGTTTTAACGATCACTCAGAACATGTGAGTAAACATGAAGGAATTGCTTAACATTTCTTCAGAAAGCAAATTTTTTGTATGCTGGTCAGGATGCCCAAGAATTTCTAGTCTTACTTCTTGACCAACTGGCAGATGAAGTGGAACGGTTAAATTTATCCGATTCTCAGCCGCAAATATTGAATCCGGTGCTGCGGAATTTTGCCTTCTCTATATGTCATTACCTTAAGTGCAAGGAGTGAGCATTTTACCTTTTATCCGCTTGTTCTAAGCTAGCCGATTTTAGATGCAATGCGATTTGTTCACGTGAAGAGCAGTTTCTTGATCTCCCCCTCAACATAACCGGTTGTGCATCGTAGGTGCTATGGTTTCCTGTAATATAGTTTGATGTGGCTACTTTTAGTGGAGATTGTGGCCCACTTCATTCCCGGCACTCACTGCAAACGTTGGTGAGTAAGTTTTTCTTGGAGGAAACTATCAGTTGCACTTGTGGGCATTGTGGCTGTTCTGAAACTGTCGTGCAGCACAGAATTACAAAGTTGCCAAGGTATTAGACCAATCTGCTGTCTTGTGAGCATATCGTTTCTCTAGGATATTGGTTCTGCATGTAAAACGATACAAGTACAACGAGGAGTCAAAGGAAAGCGAAAAGGCAAAGAATGCCATTGGCATTCCGACCTTTCTGACTTTGCAAGATTATTGCGTGTCTGATGCTTTTGAGTCTGCTGATTTGACAGCCAGTACAAAGTAGGGTAAACATTATAATTCAACAAAGCGCTTGTCATTGTTTTCTAGAAAATTTACCTCTTTTCAAAGTATGTCTCCAGCTAAGTCTACTACTGACTTGCGCTTTTCTACGAGAGGGAACTCGTCAACCATCAGAAGGAGATTGTTCGAAGATAATGATAGTCTCAACGTGTGAGTTTTGTATTTTCAACTCGCTTGCAAATCTAAAGTTTTATTTCTGTCAGCTCCTTGTCCAAAAGAGCTGCTGAAGAGGCTCCTCCAACAATTTCCAAAAGAAC
Organism: Trichuris suis; assembly: GCA_000797535.1. Taxonomy (NCBI): domain Eukaryota; kingdom Metazoa; phylum Nematoda; class Enoplea; order Trichinellida; family Trichuridae; genus Trichuris; species Trichuris suis. Next base: position 89,915 of record KN538423.1, read on the forward strand.
TGCTCACGCAACGTCGGCCGAATTCCCGACGGAAGAAGAACTAATTATAGACGACGATTTTACAGATAGCGAGTATCAGAAACAATTATCAGAAGCCATCCGACGGAGCCTCTTGGAAAGCGTGCGTTTTCCCGCTACATTTTGCTATAGTACAATAAAGTTTTGCAGTCCAGTAAAGACTTGACGACAGACAGTATGGACTCAGTGGACGTTGCGAGCTTTTTCAGCACCAGTGCTTCGGCTTTGTCAGAGGTAGAGAAAAATGAAATTGTACGTTCATGTTTCCTCTTAGAAGGTCGTCCTAGTGCTTTGTCTTTTTCAGGAGGGTTTCTTGCCTCGCTCATTTCGTCTTAGTGCCGTCGTCAGTCATATCGGGTATTCAAGCACCACGGGTACGTATAGATTAGCTCATTAACCTTGCATTTTGACCTTGGTCAGACTTTACATGCCTTCATTTCACTTGATTGATCCTGGACGTTTAAGTCTTTAACATGCGGTGCAATATTTGTGTACTTTCGTAGCTCGGTTTTGAAGCTAAATTTTTGTTCTCGTAGCATATCTCTACTATTTTTTGTGTCAAACGCGATTGTCTTGAGTTTTCTGAAAATTGAAATTGAATAATGGATTGTATAGTACCGCTCTTCGAAAACATTTTGCCATCTTACTTACCGGAACTTAATGGCTCAAGCCGTCAAAAGTGTAAAATGGAACTTATGCGTTATCGCTCTACGTGCATAGACGCTGATTAGGGGGGGGGGCAATGTTTATCCCGAGAGCTTCGTTGATTAAAATAAATACTTATAATTGAACAACGGACTGTTTCTGTATAAAAGGCGAATTCGTTTGGTGTCTATGGAAAGTTCTTTCGTTTGATCAACTGACATGGGTTTATCTCAATTGATGTTGTTTCGTGTATAATTGTTTAGCTTCCTTTAAAGCTGGTTTTGTGTTTTTTGAGATGCAGGTTTCGTAGAGGACAATCAAGTAGATCATGCGTGCTTCTGCGTAAGAAGGAACTTATTGCCCATTATTCCTTGATTACTCTTAATTTTGCAATTAGATGGTGAAGGGCCAGTTTTATGCAGGGCGTTATTGTCATGAACCCAGTTGTCAGGACTGATGTTGTCCATTCTTCAGCTCTACTGGTTTAACGTTAGCTCAGCATTTTGGAGTACAGACTAACGGAGGATGCTTGTGTCAAACAAGCTGACTTCGCTAGTTGCTCTTAAATCTTTTGTGCAACTCTGAAATATATGCGCAATTTCTTATTTGCGTTCTTCCCTCTGCTGGGCATGTTTTTAAAGATCCGCTGCTAGCTATTAAAGTTAATACAATAGATTTAGATGCTCAAAGTTCTTTAAATTTGGGTAAGTTATTGGACTCGCTTTGAGTGCATGGCTGTAGCACGTAATTCTTGTGTTAACGTTCGTGCATTTTCATTTTCATTGGTATTGCATAGCATTTCCCGTTTGCACTTTTAATTATGTTGAAGACAAAACTCTTCTTAACGGGTCCGTATGTTTTCATGGTAAAACGTTTTATTATACGGTTATCCCGTTCACCATTCAATTCTAATGGACCGAAGCTTTCGGGTTGTCACCGTCACCCGTCCTCAGCGGTGAAATAGAGCTTCGATTCATTAGAATTGAATGCTGAACGGGATAACCGTATAATAAAACGTTTCGGCATTTCCCATTGAGACAATCTTAATAAAAGAAGCTCTCAGAAATGTTAGAGGTGGTATAGATTTCTATCATCACAGAACGATGATGACAGAAAGTGGTATTCCTGGAGGTTTCGTTGATTATAATTGTTTGAACGGGACGTCATTGAAACCATACTGTCTCACTATCAAGCATTTAAAAAACATTATTATTTTATTATATGATTTTGTAGGGCATTATGTTAGCGATGTATTCGACTGGAAGGAAAGAGAATGGTACTGTTATGACGATTCAACTGTCAGCCGGACTAGCGAGTCCGCCGTTCAGAAGAAACGTGAAAAAAATGGATATATATTTTTTTACGTTGACAAGTGATCTTTGTGGTGGACAATCTTGGCAGATGTGTCTTATAGTCGCTTTATTTTAGGAAACTTTTGGTCGACTTGTCTTCGGATTAGTCAGGCGCCTCCAGTGCATCATAGTTGTATAGAATGTTTCCCATTTCCTGTTCCACGTTTGTGAGCATTTAGTTGCTTTATATTATAATAATGTGAAGTAAAATGCTGCCAGGAGGCAGTGTCCTTTGCTAGATAGTGTCCACTGAAGAAGGGTAAAACCACCTGGCAATCTATTGACCCAGTATTTAGTTTAACATTGAGCGATTTGTTGTTGAAAGGTGTTGGTGCTGCGTGGTTGGAAAAACTTGATATTGCATTTGTGGAGAACATAAGCAAGCATATATCTTTTTTAGCCTAATGTAGCTATAGAATCGTTTTATCTCCTGCTTTTTTCCTTCTTTCTTATCGTATTTCGCACCTCTAGTTCTGGGCCGTTTTTCTATTGTTCTGGTGTCGCTGAGAGGCGAAGAATCAGTTATGTGATAATACTTATTCTGTTTTAGTTTCACCGTAATTATTTGTCATCACATTTCTATTAATATATTACTTTCTTTCCGTCAATCGTAGGGATGATACCCGTTCAGGTTTATCAGTTTTTATTTTTCGTTTTTTTACTTTTGTTTCCAATTTGTTTTCGTCATTACCGTTGCAACTTTTTGTCCACTTTAATTTACCTCTGTTAATTTTGTGGAATATCTTTATTTTCTTGTACGTATATTCTCACTCACTTCTTTTTGACCTGTTGGTGGTTGAAGCTGGTCCGCTTGAAAAGTCATTTTATTGATCTATGCGTGGAGTGAGGAGTTAAACGCAATGGAATTCTGTGAACGTCAATTGCGTATGTGCTGGAACATCTTTCCTAGCGGAGTATCTATCCCGCTCTTGTTGTAGATATGTCCCATGGCAACTGTGTTGAGTGGAAGCACTGCCTCAGGAAGGTAACGACTAACTCGCTCATTAGAGGGAGACCAGATGACCAGTTGAGAGGAATGAGAGCCTTCTGTAGCAAAAGTAAGCACAATAAGGGCCTAATGTACCCCCAGCAATGAGTCTTCGGTGAGGTCTATCGAGAAACCAGGGAGTGTTTCCTGATACCGGTTCCCGACCGGACTTAGCCTAACCCTCATACCGGTGACAAAGCGGTTCGTCCCTCCTGGAACGACCATCGTTTCTGACCAATGGTGCGGGTATCAAGATTATTTACATTACGTGTAAACCACTCTTGTCCGGTGAAGATTATGCTCACTTACGTGTAAACCACTCATTGAACTTTGTCGACTCCGTGACAGGCGCCAGTACACCGCTTATTGAGTTCCTGTGGGTCCGGGCTAAGCGGAAAAACAGCCTGGTGCGGCACACACAAGGGCATGATGGACTCGTGCCTTTGCCAGTTCATGTGGCGTGAAAGGTTGCGACCCGGTGAAAAGGCGCATTCATGAAAATTCTTGAATACAGTGGGCTTCTACCCACTGACGAAGCGTTTGTTTGCTCGTGGGACGTTTACGCAGTTTGCTTGTTTCATATAATAAAATCAGGTTTGCACTGCGAACGGAAGCACTTCAGTCGACTTTGGGCTCATCAAGCAAGTGTTGTACGGTTATTGCAACTGATAGCACAAATCTGTGAAAGGACAGCGGGCGGGCTAAAAACACATTGCTGTAAACAAGCGCGGCTCGGCCAGGATGCATACTATCACTCTGAAGAGCAGCGGAGAGGTGTAAGAGTGGATCAGGCGCAAATATGTCGCTGGAAGTGTGAGCATCAAATTTTCATGCCATTAACAAGCTACGCAATTTCCGGGCAGGTTGAACTTCAATACGCTGTACAGGTTGCGGTTAGGCGGCAAACAATTATCGTAGGTGAGAATTCGTTTAGTGCAACGTTTGACCACCTGGTAGGATGTGTCATGCTGTCAATTTATACTTGTTTAAAGAGTTTAACAGATAGAAGAATAGGTTTCAAGAAAGGTGATCAGAATTTATCTTACTATTCCGCGAAGTATTGTGCAAGCCTGGTGTTCCATAGCTTGCGACAGTTGCCTTCCGACCTGTTCTCTACCTCATCAGCAATAGCTGCTTCTGTTCGTGTCGATTAGTATTATGTCGCTGTCTAAATGAATTGAATAACAGCATGTTATGGTGGTAAGCATTTGGCTTGTTGGCGCGATACGAAGATAACAACAGCGCTTTCCTTCTATGGATGTTCCTTGGAAACCAATTGTTGTCCTATTGCGCGAGTAAATTGACTCACTTTTCACCCTGCGTAAGTGTCTGCGACAGGGCTACTACCAATGCGCGGTCATTTTGCTGGCCCTAAAGGATCAAGTTTTAGCGTAAGGGTTCTGTTGACCAGTAGTCAGTCCATCGGCATTGTCAATATTTGAATGTGCAGATATCCTTTCAGTCAACGTCTGAAGAGGTCTCTTTATCACAGCGAACTTGGTCGAGAACCAAGGGCCTGCAGTACCATTCGGAATGAGACTGTTCGCACACGGCAATGTGTTTTGGTGTCTCATTTGCATCTTTCCACGTATTTCTGAGAACAGTTTGGCTATAGAAAATTGTTTCCTAGCTGACGATGAACCAGAAAAAGATGCAGTTGCAGTAATATCAGTTCTTCTAGATATTCGACAGACGTCGCGATTATCAGGTAATGATTGCAGTTTTGAAGTGGTTTCTTTGAAGTATTAATGTCTTGAAGCCCCCGTGGCTCAGAAATTGAATTTAGCATTTTTATGGTCGATGCTGGCATTAACTAGTATTCCATTTCAAAGACCTAATATTAGTAGTTATTATTAATAATAAACCATTTAAAAAGAGTAATAACCCAATTTTGCTTCCTTTCTTCACACAGAAGCGTAGTAGAAACTCAATTATCCGGATCTGCTAGGAAGCGAAAATTTTTAACCTTCGTCAGGAAACGTTTAAAACCCTGAAACATGGGGTTGTCTATTTTCGGAATATTGTACAGTGACTTTTCATGAAGGTATATTCTGTTTCTAAAGCAAGCCATCGTTGTAACACTTCCTCAGTTCAATAAGTTGCCAGTTAGACTCTGAAAATCGCAACCGCTTGCTTCCCTCTATTACGGCGAGTTTCAGTGAACTCCCTGCTTTACTCTTATGCTCATTTCTGGAGCTCTGTTAGTTTTCCACTTGAACTTGTTCTGCTGGAGCTGCAGACAAATTTCTGTTGCTGGACATGTCAACGAAGAGAAACCTGTGGTACGTTCACTAACAGAAAAGTCGGGTGCAATAATGGCAATGGATAGAGGAGAATCAAGTCGTTCTTTGGCCTAAGCACATGGAGTCAGAACTTCAACAACATCTGGTATCAAGGAAAAGAAAGAAAGCACCGCGTTTTCTACGCACTTGGATAAAGAAAATTGGGATCCTGAGCGCAAGTTTCGAAGAAATTGAGCAAGCCTTCTATGTGTGGTTGATCTAGCAATGCTCAATCGAACTGTCGTTTTCTGTCCCCTTATGCTTGAAAATGCTAGACTTTAACTAAAAGCTGGACGGAGATACAATTTTCACAGCTAGCTCTGACCAGTCTGCAAAATTCAAAACACGGCGCGGTATTCGAGAAGCAGAAATCCAAGAAGTGCAATTTTCAGCAGATGGAATTTCTGCCAGTAATTTCAAAGGAGAGCAGAGATAGTTTAAGTGAGGAGGAACATGACGAAGTTGTAATTTATAATGAAAGTGGACTGAATTGGAAAACTTCTGAAGAAACATTGGTTCCTCACAAGGGGGATTTGCGCCAGGGTCCAAAGCAAGTAGAAGACTTGCAATTCTAGTGGCTCTTGCAAATTCTTCTACGAAGCATCTTATTGCACTGTTTCTTGTCGGAAAAGCAAAGAAACTACTTTCCAAAAATTTCAAGAATCTCTCACTTGTCTACAGCAAGCGGAAGAGAATGCATGGATGAATAACGAAATTTTAGAAATGTGGTTTAAAAAGACATTTACCCCTGCAGTGAAAATCCATCAAAAACTTCACTGGCAAAAGTGGCAAGGTGCCGTTATTAATAGATAACGCTCCTTCGGACCCATCTGCAGAATGTCTGACGGACTTGTGATTGTGAAGTTCCTCCTGCCTAATGTACTTCCATGGTACAGCCGATGGATCAAAGCGTAATTGAAAATCTCAAACCTTTATATCGAAAATAACTGCTCGGGCATCTTTCATTGTCAAAAAATAACCGTGTGGAATCTGCAATGGGCTTTTATAAGAAAATAACTTTGAAGGACCGTTGCTATATGAAAACGGGAAGCTGAGTTTCTATAAAATAGTCAGCAATGAGAAGCTTGTGGAACAAGTTTCTTGGTAGAGGGATGAATGAAAGTTTCGGAAATATCAGTGCTCTTGAAGAAAGGTTCTGCAGACGTTGAAAGCTCTTCCAAAATCAAGTGAATGCGGCAATTAAATTGTTGAAGCGTGCGTAGCTTACGATAATGAAGACCTGGGAATTCAAAAGCCGACGAACGACGAAATTGTTCAGCCTTTAGCAGACGTGCAACAGGAACAAGAAAATGGAGAAGATAAAAAATATGCGTGGCCTTTGCGCGATAAGGTTCTTGAATGCCTGGAAGTTGCTCTAGGGTGGTTTAAAGGGCGAGCAGAATGTAATTCCGAAAGGCCGTTGTGCCTGAAAAGTATCCTTGACTTAGCAGCTAAGAGAAGGTTGACAGCTTTGAAACAGACATGTATAACGGATTATTCATAGTGTGTTTTTGGTGTACGTAAACGCTTAACGTCTAATGAATTATTATACACTTAAAAACGTGTTTAAGAAATAAATTTTACAATAAACGAAACGAAAACAAGGAAAAACTGATAAAATGACATTATCCGGACAACCCCGGTCCTGTTTACTCCGGATAATCGGGGTTTCTACTGCGTTCTCTATCTAAGTTCTCATACGTTACCTTGGTATGCAGTGTTTGTTCAGTTCAACAGAGGCAGCACTTTTACCTTGTACACGGCTCGTTTCTCGTTAAAAAACAGCTTTCAGATTTTACACGAATCGTAGTGAGCCTACGGTGAGACTATCCAATCGCGCACAAAGTCGTAAAGCCTCCATTATTCAGACTTCGAGTATGCGGCTACTCTAGGGAGCGAGAAGCTTTAACTTCGTCGGAACTTCTAACACATTACGACATTGGGTTGCATGTTTTGAAAGAGTTACACAGTGACTTTTCCTGAAGGTATATTCGTTGAATCCCACCACTATTCTTTTGTATAAATATTATGCTTTGTTATCAGTCTAGGCACACGTCCTTGTTTGCTTTGGTTTCTTGTGTGTGTGTGTGTCTGAGATACAGATGCAGACTGCCGCCACGTCTGCACGGAAGTGCTGATCTATGGAAATCAGAACATCTTCGTGTAGTCTGCAATTTCTCTATGTGGTTTATGCAGAAACCATTATCTGGGCCCTTACTACGGAAAAGGCTCTAGACTTTACGTCTAGACTGTTTGGTCATCCAGGTTTAAGCTAGCTGTGGCTCGCTTGAAAAATTCAGAAATCGACATGGTATTTGAGAATTCAAGGAGGGGGTCTTTCAGCAGATGGAACTTCTGCCAGTAAACTGAAACGATATTTGCATGAGGAGAAATGACGGCGTAAACTTCATTTATAACGCTGATGAAAGTATACTGAAGAGCTCTTCTGAAAAAATCGCTAGTTTCTCCTAAGAAGGAATATGCGCCAACATAGCGAACCGAGATCGAGCCGGTCTAGTGGTTTCCACCAATTCTTTACCGCTGATGACGCGTCAAGACAGGACCTGAAAGCTCCGGAGTAAATACTTCATTATTAACGCGTCCCATCGTATAAAAACTTTCCGATGAAAATTTACGCACCCGTTACGAAGTGTTACGTATTCAAGTCTAATGGTTTGTTTAAATTCACTTGGCAGGCATCGTATCCCGTCGTTTCTCATTTGAAAATCAATAAAACCTAGAATGATCAAGAATGTCGAGAACCTTACAGTAGTGTTTGGCAATCAGAGGAATGCATTCGAAAATTTTAACGAAAGCTCTGCAATTGATGAAATGGTGAGCCACAGGTTACTGAGACTTGAAAACGAGCTGCAGTTAGGCCTAAGTGAAGAGGATATTCATCAGCTCGTCAACGTGAAGGCTGAAGCTGAAGAGCTTACGAATGAGGATCTGAGATCTGAAGGAAAAAGACGGAAGGCAGTTGAGACAGGAAAAGATTATACCTGAAGTAACGAGGAAGTTCACAGCAAAAGTAGCGGCTGAAGCGCTCGCTATTATAAGCAGCGGCGTGCAGATGTTAGAAGAAATGGATGACAACTGCGGGAGATTTGCGAAAGCTGATCGACAAATTCAAGATGCTCTCGCTTGCTACAGAGAAATATACACAAGAACGAAGAAATGAAGAGTTTACAAACAAAACTTGGTGCTTTCCTAAAGCAGCCTACTCCTGGTAGACTATCAACCATCACTGCATTGCTTTCTTCCAGCTATCATTGAATCAGGCAGGGAAAGAAGTTCGTGGCGTTGTCACTATAGCGTTACTATCTTCTTGCAATATAGTTGAGTGCATCGAACGTTGTTGCAGAGCGAGCTCTCGTATGTGTATGTACGTTAACAGTTGCTGAGTTACAACGCCCCCTACATAGGAGAAACGGGCAACACTACTTCACAGATTTGAGGAGCACCTGAAAGCATTAAACCGTTACGTGTAGCAGAGGAAGGGCTCAACGGGATTGCAGGAAACGCGGCACTCCTCCCCAAACTCTGAAGCTGCTTCAGGTCATGGGAGAAGCCAAGAACACTTCAGCAGTAGTTGAACCCTCTTCCCAGTGTTTGCACCACCTACGAGCAAAAATAATTTGTCGTGAGGGAGAATTTCCCCTCGGAAAGATAAAGGAGTTCTGTTTTATCCGCGGCATCAGCTTAATTAATCGCGATAAGGGGATGTCGACGTTACATGGAGCACTGCGGAGCAGCACAGTTCGGCGCGTACTGTTCGCACTAATCGAGATCGGTGCCTGACTTACGATTGTCGTTAATGGACAACCTTCCTTTGGTTCTGGTCAGCGTGCGTTATGTTTCGCCAGCCATATTCTGAAAGTTTCCTTTCAGAGGCACTTTAGCCCTCATGCTGGCATGTTTCCTCAGGGCTTCCTTTCCGCAGGGTAAGTTTCCAACAGGTACATTTTCATTGGTCCGCGACAATATATTTCATCGAGTGACTGTCGCCAGTGGACAATCTCCTTTGACACATCCCCAGCTGCATCGTGTTTCGTCGTCCAAGGCTTCCTTTCAGAGGCGCGAAGCGCTGAAGAAACGTGCCTGCATGAGAACTAAACCGATTGAGAATTAAGCTCACTTCGTTTCAGTTACTCACAAACGATAATGATTTTCGCATCATTTGTATCAGAACTTTTAGGTGCACCGTCTTGCGGGTCATTAACGCAGGAAGGAATGCAAGTTGCAGAAGCAGCCAAATGGGCTGTTCGGTTGCTAAACCAGGACTCTGGCGAAGTGTTTGGCAGCAACGTTGCTGATTCATTCATTCCAGGAATCAAGCTCGGTGTGCTCTATAAGTTGAGAAGAATGACTTGTTATCATTTTGTTTTAAGGTTTACATGTTATGGATGCATGTGGTATGAGAAACCGTGCAGTGCAGTTGGCCATGCAAAACATGCAGTACCTTTATGCTCCGCGGCAGTCTTGCGTTTTTAATGAAACTCGCATTAGCTTAGGTGAGTAATTAGTTTAAGTCTGACTGATTGTTGTATAAACGTTTTATTTTACGGTGGTGCCCGTTTTTTATTTTGAACGTCCGGAGCTTTCAGGTGTGAGCGTCACCCGTCGTCCGCGATAACAAACAGATTCTGCTTTTTACCCCTGACGACGGGTGACGCTCACACCTGAAAGCTCCGGACGTTCAAAATAAAAAACGGGCACCGCCGTAAAATGAAACGTTTATACAACATGAAGACATACGGTCCCGTTAAGAAGAACTATGTTTTCAAAGTCGGACTGACTTTGTAAAAGAAACAACTATTTTAAGTAGCAGCGTTTTCAGCATGACCTCTTCCATCTTCTATTTTCTAAGAGCACTCTGAACTTTTGGTTCATTTCGAACAAACACTTCTGAGACCGCTGACTGATTTCAAGTTAGTAATATTAATAATAAACCTCTATTTACTAGTTGTGAAGCAGAGCTTTGCCCATCAGATGCGATACAAACTCCTAGAGTTGAGAAAATAACTACGCCCAACTAATTAAAACATTTTTGAGGTTTTGGCATAATGTACATTTAATGCTTCACACTTAATTTGCACAAGTAAGCTTATTTCAGGTTTTATTAGCAATGTGGAACGCCGAGGAATGAGAGATATTGCTGAATTTTTGCGTCCTTACGGTAAACCATTTCTGAGCCTTTTACCAGAAACGGAATTACTCAAAAGACTGGATGTTTTGTCCATAATTTCAGGCGCGGAAACTGTGGCTAGCGTAAGCAGAAATCTTGTATTCATGGATACAGCTCTCTTTTTTGCATAGGCAATAGTACACACCGCACATCGTCTACGTTTGCAACAAATTTGGCTAATTTATGAAAATACAGATTATGGACGGGAAGGGAGAGACTCTTTCACACGGCTGGCTGGTGGACTGCAGGTGTGTTTACTCGGCATGAGCTGGTTTGACGTAGAAAGTCAATCAAACGATGATGTAGAGAGGATATTAGATAAAGTTCTCTCATATTATCCACGACCGGTTTGCATTGTACTTTTCATGTCGAGATCAATCGCACTTAGTTTCTTGAAGGTTTGTCGTTCATGTTTTTGTGGAGCGGTCCTTCTAAACGATGATTCTGACTTTAGGCAGGTTTCACTACTGACGAAATGCGGCGCAGGAGTTCCCAAGTGGAATGGATCATTTCTGATGGATTCGATGGATCGTTTGTAGAACTATTCAGCAGAACCAGAGGAATTTTTATTGTCACGGATGAAAATCCGCACCGCGTTCCCGAGTTCTTGGCACACTATAAAACTGAGGTTCCTTCGCATTCCTCGAGCTCGCGGCTACGCGAATATTACCAAGAGAAAAGAAAGTGCAGGCTTTCAGGCTAGCTTATCTTTATGTGCGTTAACTGCATGGAATTATTAATAATATTCACTTCAGGTGATAAGAACCCAGCATTTGTCCGTTATGGCCTATGTAGAAGTTTTAACGATACATTAGGTCAAACAGATCCTGAGCTCTACTTGACACCCTCAACTGTTCTCATCATGGATGCAGTATTTGCCTATGCGGCAGCACTAAAAGGTGCTTGGATGACGAAATGCCAAGGACGACCTGGACTATGCCCTCGGCTAGTCCAAATGGAAAATATCGTACCTCATTCAGCTTTGTAATGTTTTCTTTTTATTGCTCCTGCTGTTTTAGGAATTTCGTAGATATCTGACGCATGTTCAGTTTACCCATTCCAAGGATAGCAGGTCTCCGCCAAGTCTGTATGGTCATGAAGTTAGCCAGCGCAAGAGAAAAAGTAAAGTAGCTGTATTTCAGGTGCAGTATGATAGCAAAGGAAGTCTTCTGCTGAAACAAGTGAGCGGAAGAACTTTACTTAAAGATTTGTACTTAGCTCTCCGTGCTTCTTACTTCATTGAATTTTTTTGCGGCAAGAGTTGTGATATTCATGTAGATCGGCGCGGTTATTTGAACCAACGTGATGGCGTGATTGGTGACGTAAAACTGAGTAACGCTGTTAACCTGACTTGATGGTTTATGTACTCCACATGGAGTTAATTTTACTGATTTATTTGTACTTACTAGAATAACTAACTATCCTTTACTAAGGCAATAGCTCTGCTTGAACTCCAAGGTTGATATGTCTTTCGTACCCTCGAAAGTATTCATCGGATGCTACATATCTTATAACGAGATCCTGACCTATGGTTTAAATGTAACAAAAGGATTTTTGACAAACGGTTCTGCTCTGAATTTTAAAGTTTTTAAACAACGTTAGCACATGTTACATTAATAGGTTTGCTTGGTATTTGTAGCTACTTCTTGGCCAGTTCACGACAGAGTCGTTTATAGTGAGTACAAACTATAACGGAGCATTCGAGATATACCTGATCCTTCACCAACGTCTTAATAATGTGCAGTAATGAGAAAGATCGTTTTGTTGCAGCAGTTTAGAGAGCGTCATTAGATTAAACCATAGCTCAAATGTGCTTTGAGCATCACAAAACTATTGATGTATCAAATAAAAGGTTAAGAAGAAAATCCTAAAATTGAATCAATACCAAAACTGGAACTGGTCTTTTCTTCGCTCGCTGTTTTTGTGGAAGTGGTTAGACAATTAGGAAGACTCTCACTTTTGAAGTGTGGTTAGAAGGGCTTCCAGTATCTACTCAAGCCATCTTTTGACTGCATTACATCGTTTCGTTCATTTCTTGAATTACTCCATAATATGCTCCAGTTTTACTTTCATCGCTGTATATGATATGATCGAACCGTTGGACTTGTACAGCGGTAAAGATGGATGCTTTATCAGCTTAAAAATTGCCCAGCAGCCTGAGTGTTCATTCCGACAATTTCTTGAGCAGAGGAAAATAGGATCAAAGCATTAGTTACCTGAACATTGGATAAACGACTATACATTCTCTTATATGCATTGCGCACATGAGTTTCCTCGCGAAACTCAAGATTCCGGCGGATCAGCAATGGGGAATTACCCATGAAATCAAACGCACAGGACATAATCATAAAATCTTTAATCATAAAAGAACAATTAGAACTCCCACCTTAAACTTTAAAGAGCTGCATGGTGGTTGTAAGATTCAAAGAGGAATATCACCGTAGCTGGAGGTCTTTCACGAGCCAAAAACTAAATGAATAATCCACTTAGTCGTTCGTCCTGTCCTTATATAACTCGTCTCGTCCTGGCGGGGGTCAGGTCACATCCAATAGTTGGTCAGGCACGACTATCACGTGTGACCGGGGGACCGTCTTCCTTCGCTGTTTTCGTCGGCGAGTGCAGGGCGGAGGCGGCCCCCTAGTCGCACGACAACATGTTTACCACATTAAGCGCAGAATACAATAACAGATCCGAAGGAGAGCAATGGAAACTGCGCACGCAGCACAAAACAAAATGCGACGTTGACTTGCCATTTTCACATGTCAAGCATCCGTGCGATACCCAGAAAGCTAAAGTGCCTCTCCTCGCTGAGAGCTTCCTTAAATAGGCATCGCTGTCCTAACAACTTACCATGTTCGACGCATATCTTCGTTGGATAGGACGAACATGTGAATTGATATGCCGTGGTATGTTCAATATTGGGGGCAGGCACGTCTTATCACTTTCCGCGTGTCACGCGCCTTTACATCGCCACAAGCCGCAGGAGATCTGTCACCTAACTGCCTGATCAGCGCAATCCTTATCATGAACCAAACCCTTCTTTTCAATCCAATTTTTGTTAAGTTAGCTGTTCACTTAATTTGAATCATACTCTTGGTCCTGAAGTGTTTAGTATCAGTAATTTATCCTAAATAAGAATGGTGGCATTGGGCTAAAATTGATGTGTGAAAAGAACAGTATTGGTAATATCATAATCGAACAGGGGAAATGCCATCTACTCACGAGTGCCTAATGTAACGACAGAACAGGCATTCAGAGCTTTCTTGCTCCTCTGTCCATGTGGGCTCCGCAGGTGAGAGGCAGAATAAGAGAGTTCTGGCTGCTCTTATTTGTTTTGTGTGATCGAGATGCTATGAATCGTTTGGCACGTTGCAACCATAAGAAGTTCGCCCTATTACTTGAAACCTAATGTTCAGCCACGTACAGCTTTACTGAAAATTGGGCATATAATTGTCGGGTGAAGTTTCTTTCTGCTGTACGTACGGCAGAAGCAAAGAATAAAATCCCGCAGTAGTGATTTATTAATCAAGGCAAAACAAGCAAACGTTTCATCGAGTAAGGTTAAAAGGGAGTTTCCACAACGGCTCAATTCCGTCGTTCAGCACTGGCTTTCGTAGAATTCATTTTTGTCTTCAACGTATATTTTGAATTATTTTTAAAATACTTACGGTAGCAACGTGTAATGTTTTCATTATTCGTACGGCAAAAGCCGTTCAGTGAAAAAATGCAAGCATGAGCAAATCGTTTTTTCAATAATTACACTGGGCTTGCCGCACTGATAATGAAGGCTTACTTGCCCGTTAGTACAGATCTTGTATTCAGCAGCAAGATAACATATAAATAGTGGCAGGACAGGTTTCTGACAGAAGTGCAAGCACTTGGTAACGGCGGCATCTATGTAGCAGGAATTTTGTAAGTGTTAAAATGCTTTAAGTCATTGTCACCTGGCTAAATGCTATATCCCATGAGCTGACATTTTGCAGTTTTTAGCCTTTATTGTAGCAGCATAGTCAAAACGGTCGTTAGGCGTAGTATTACCTTATTATTGAACAACCCATCTTCAATTTCTCCTTTTCAGATATTTCGTTTGAACGAAAATTACTTTTCTCACCTGTCGGCAGCTCACCTGGGCAACTCGTCCAGCTATAGAAGAAGCAAAAGTTTAAGCACTTTTTCTCATCATTGCATAAACGTCGAAATCCCACAGCGTTCAATGTATATAATTCCTGGCGATGTTTACTTCATTCTGTTGGCTAAAATAAGCAGACCTGTTCATACGACTTCGGAAAGTTGTGGAAATATTCAAAGTCAGGACGGGCTTATTTTTGCTGAAAGTTTCTTATATGGAATTCAAAGGATCAGTAAGCTTATCCTACCTAATGTTATGATTGGCGCAGTAGTCATCGACACATGCTCCAATGCAGCCAATGCTTTTAAACTTCTGAGTCAAGGAAGCGTGGCGACTGTTGATCATCATGGTAATGAGAAACAGGAAAGTCACCATTTTGATCCATCGTCTGTACTCGCTGTGTTATTGCAGCAAGATGAAAATATAGCTTATTCAGAATTTGCCAAACTAATGAGCACAACCTTCAAGCAGTGGCCTGTCGTTTCTGTTGGAAGGCACATGCTATCTGAAAAAGAAATGAACTTATTTGACATCAGTACTTCTGTCGAGCTCATGTTGGATGCTTCCCTTAATCTGGCTGCGAAAGCAAATTGGTCATGTGTTCATCTGATTATTTCGAAGTGTTACTTTCGTCTACAGGGCAAAATTCAGAAAAGCGCAACGTACAGGAACATTTCAACGGCGTCCATGTCATGGGTCATGGACGAGCCAAATGAAATGGATGACCAATATTTTAATTTCACGCTCTCACTAATACTATCGCAGCCCAATGTAGCAGGAGTTTTGCTTCTGTTGAGTCCATTTGCATTACATCGTTTCGTTCGTCTTTTGAATTGCTCAACAATATGCTCCCGTTTTACTTTCATCGCTATACAAGATATGATCGAACCGTTGGACTTGTACAGCGGTGAAGACGGATGCTTTATCAGTTTAAAAATTGTCCAGGAGCCTGAGAGTTCATTCCGACGATTTCTTGAGCAGAGGAAGATAGGATCAAAGCATCAGTTACCGGAACATTGGATAAACGACTACATATTCTCTTATATGCATTGCGCACATGAGTTCTCTCACGAACGTAATGGAAGTACTTACCGTGGTTGCCCGGATGATTTCCCACTGTATGATACGCAGAAATCTAATTTGGATCTGTTGTCAGTCAATCGCCTTTTCGATGCACTTTTGAAGATATCTCTGGCTGCGAGAGCGATTATGGTAAAGGTGTGTGCCCTGCCAGTTAAAGTTCCGTGTAAAGAATTTTTCCAAAAGTTGGCAAGCAATTTCATTCCCTATGCTGCTGAAGCATTCCGCACAACTCAAGTGAACTGGTCTGACATCAATATCCAAATGCCCGGTGTACGTCTTCATTTCATAGCGCAAAGAAATGGCTCAGCTGAGAGATTATTTCAGGTAACGTTGCTTTATTCTTGACGTGGTATTATAAGTTGCTGCTGTATCTCGTTGTGTGGACCTAATGTTTTGCTCCTAGGTAGCTGAGTTTGATCCAACAACGAAAGATATTAACATTAACGATTTTGCTGAATTTCAAAAGATATTCGCCAGAGGGTCAGACTGCTCACGAGTTGCATTTACCGATACTCATCCTTCACATGCAATAACGGAACCACATGTTTTACCACCGTTCAGCGTTCCTTCCACCTTAAGTGTCTTTGCTGCACCGAATCCATCATCTAAAATGTCTCAAAATTTGCACGTTTTGCACGTACCGTCATTAGGTGATAGTCAACTGTTCATTGGAGCATTACTGCCGTTACTTAGTCCTACTGGAAATAACGTACTGGATTGCAGTGCAGATCCGCAGGACAAAGGTGTGCTGTTGTTAGAAGCTCTGCTTTGGGCGGTGAAAAAATTAGAAAAGACATGGAATCTTGATGTGAACCTACTGATTTTAAATACCTGTGGTTCAGCAGTGAAGGCGGACATTGTTCTTCAAAGCCTCTTAAATGAGCCGAAGTTGTTGCTGGAGTCACATGTCGCCTCGAAATTTGAAAAGGGGCGTATCATAGGATTTATCAATGACCCTACAGTCGGAGCGGCGGTAGTTGCTTCTCAGATATTATCTGAAGCATCCATAATTAATATAGACATCTCAGGAACTCTCTTGAGTGACAGTACTTATGCTGTTGACCTTTCACAAGATGTAAGGACTTATGCATATGCCGTGGCTGAATTCTTAAGCTTGAATCGAATGAACTCTGTAAGTTTAGTATATTCCAGAAGGAAAACGTATGTCCACTTGGCCGACCTTGTGCGCCTAGAAATAGCTAAGAAGGGTGTATGTGTTGTGGCAGACGTAGAATTGGGCATGAATGCCAATAGCAGAAATGCAGCTGAACAATTATTTTTGGCAAACCGACGAGGTTCTAATGCCAGCATTGTGCTTGCTGACCATGGTGCATTGAGTGCCCTTGTAGATGGTCTTGGGGAATATCCCCGAGACTCTGTTGATTTGAAGTTTATTTTTGTGATACTACCTGGAGAAGACGATGAACAAAAAATTCATTTCTTATCTACATATTTTAGCAGTTCTGTTCTTTTGATGTCTAATGTTTCTCTTCCTGCTGAATTTTACTCCCATCTACAGCAATTGCATTACGAAAGAGGTGTCAATAATAGCAACATATGGTGGCGAAGATTTTGGGAAAGAAAATACAATTGTACACCGTCAGAATGCCATGAGGTTCAGGTTTCTCAAAACGCCTATGATGGAATGTTGTCAACTGATGCGTTATTACTTATGAACGCCATTTCTGCATTGTTCTATGGGGCTCATATGCTAGAGGAGAAGTTATGTCTGCAAGGCATGTCACAGTGTGAAGAAATGGTTCACTATGATAAACTTGGTTCTGAAATTGTGCAGACAATAATGGAAGGAGAAATTTCTATGGTGTATGATTCCTCATGGCGGCCTAAAATCAGACAGAGTAGGCTTTCTGCCGGAAACCTCACCTTTTATTTCCTCTCGTCCACAGGAGTTGAAAAGATTCCAGTAATAAAGCAGGTAAAGCAAATTTTATGTTAATTTGTGTGCCATAACAGGTTATAAAATAAATTTGAACTTTTGGGAGAAACAGCGACATCTGCTTTGGAAGACTTTAATGTGTTAATAAAATTATTCCAACTTAACTTTAATAAGCGTACTTCCTTAGCATTACATTTCAATGTAATGCTAAGTATGAATACTGGTAGACGCTTAATATTTTGACCTAGAGGTTTTCTCTTTTAAGACTGGGCCACTTAGGAAGATAAGAGTTTTGCTGTCCATAGCTTTCTGGTCTACTCCTATCCTGTCTTGAGCAGAAACCAAACGAGCATTACACGATTATGGTAACCACTGCGTCGGACAATGAAGCCACTATTTTTCAACAGGTTCAGTGTTGAAAAGAGAAATAACATGCTAATGGAAACCATTAGCAAAGACCCAGCGCTGACTCAAAAGTCTACTAATTAGACCATGCACGACATATTTACATGCAACTGCCCATCAGAATACCGGATGTCTTGTAACGGGCTTTGGAATTTTCATACTGCTCTTCAGTTACGCATTTTTCCCGTTTTTGGTAATTCTGTAATTAAACTTCAAAATTCCCTACCAGCGAATGGATGAGCAGATTATTAGAGAAAATACAGAACAATGTATAGAGTACGTTTCGGAACTGCTTTTGTTCCATCGTCACCGGACCGCTGACGGAAAAAGAGTAGCTCCGAAAGGTACGGTATATATTGTTCTGTATTTTCTCTAACAATCTGCACATCCATTCGCTGGTAGGGCATTCTGAAGTTTAATTGCAGATACACAAAAACGGGCAAAAGCCATGAAGTGAAGGTCAGTTATGAAAATAGCTGCCCATCGTTCTATGGATTCTGCATTTGTTCTGTTTGCTATTTAAAACTCTAACAAACTGTTTCAAAACAAACTTTACTGATTTGATTTTGTGTAACCAATACATAGCTGGAGGTCTTTTTGTGAGAGCTTGTTTGAAAATGTTAGATTAATGCAGGGATGCCTTAAGTGATTTATCAATGAAGGGCTGACAGAGCTAGTTTCGGTTTTTGGCATCAGCGATCCAGTACAATCAGACCAGAAAGCTATATTTGCAAAATATTTTATTAATGCGCACTTTGTACCGCTATGCTTTGAACCTAATTGCAAGATTGTCAGCCTCATCCCTAGATGTCAAGTTGGGCTCTCGTTACTAACATCTTTTTGACTGTTCATGTCTTGCCAGTAGTTTGCAATTAAGCAATTGTTGCCTCTGACTTGCATAGCCAGATATGTTGATCAGACTTATTCCTAAATTAATATCGTGCGGTTCTCCTCATAAAGTTTTTATACGGTGGGACCCGTTAATAATAAAGTATTTACTCCGGAGCTTTCGGGTCCTCTCTTGACCCGTCATCAGCGGTAAAGAATTAGTGGAAATCTAATAACTCCGAAAACTCCGGAGTAAATACTTTATCATTAATGGGTCCCACCGTCTTTACGATAAAAATTTATGCACCCATTACGAAGGCTACGTATTCAATCGCGTGGTCCTCTGCATTTGAACACGAATATTTGCTCTTACAAATGTATATTTTGTTATTATCAGCTTTTGAATTAGCATACTTTCAGAGAACATTATACGAGAATATTTCAACCACGGAGAAGCATGCTGTTGGCATTTTGCAAAGCCCCATCTTACCAACTGAATATTATGATACGCTTACCTGCAAGAATTCACCATCTACCTCTTGCAGTCTTCTGAATCTCTCATGTCAGCTGCACGGTATGTTATTTTCGTAAATTAATTCAATTTATTAATATTTTGCTAAAACATCTGGTTGGCCAATCTGTTATGTATCCTAACGCTTAGCTGCAGTCTTCTACCAGTTCCTTGCATTTGTGACATGACATGCAACCATTGATTATCTCAGTAATAATAATAATATAAAAACTTTTAGTCAAAGCCGAGCCAAGTGGTCGCAGCGAAGACGATGAAATGATTAGAAGAACAGTATCCACTGGAAATGCATATAGACATGCGAAGATAAGGCAGCACACTGAATTCGCCTGTCTGTTCTCTAAACACCAAGTATATATGCTTGCATTATTGCCTGTTCATGATCGTGGTTACATGCCTCTGACATGTGGTTCATTTTCCATGGACTATTATCAGCAGTGGCAGGCTATCAAATGGAGCGTGGAAAGGTTGAACCATTTCATGTTTGCTGAAATGGGCGTATCGCTTGGAGCTCTTGCAGTAGATTCATGTGCCGACGAAACCTTTGGGCTGAACCAAATCTTCTCGCTGTTGCAGAGCGGAGCTGAACAGTGTATCAGTGGTAACATATCAGATCACATTGTGGCTACTGTTCTAATCCCTCCTGAGGATGCAAATCCCTACGTTGTTACGGCAAGGTTATTTAGCGGAAGTGGGATTCCTGTTCTTAATGTTGGCTCACTAACTATGGAGCCACGGGATGGCTTGCGCTCCTTAGCCGTTGCGCCTTCCTTCGAAAGACTTTCGAAATCAATCATTTCCCTGCTTAGGACCATTGAATGGACATACGTTGGATTTGTTTACATCGAAGATGATCTCGGTTTTCAAAGAAAGTTAATCTTCAATTCTCACGCAAATGATCATCGCATATGCGTTGAAAATGTCGCCCTATCAAATATTCCTGACCGTGAGTGCAAGTATTGGCAAACGACACTAAGTAGACTGTTCAGCGACCTAAGCCTACTCAGTCAGAATGGTATGCGCGGTGTTGTTTTGGACATACCAGACTTTACTTTACATTGCTTCTTTCAACACATGGAACACCTTGTGAACACTGGTTTATTCCAAAATGACCTATTTACCTTCATTACAACTCTTGGGGAAAACTTCAAGCAAGTTTTCTCACATTTTGAACCATTGGCCGCTGGTTTCGTAATCCTTCATCCACCGACAGTTCAACTAAAGCAGTTTAACCATTATTGGAATGCACTGCCCGTGAGTACTACTGATCACGTAGGGAAGGGTAGAAGAAGTTCATTCGTGCGAACTTCAAAATCAGATAAGCAGTCAGTTTTGATTTCACTTTTTTATATTTTCAAGCGTTTTCATTAAATTAATAAGTATTTCACCGCTTTTCCTGTTTGCTCTCGTAGAGACTATTTGTAAATAAATCAAGCTATTGCTCTCCCAACAGATAGATGAGCTATTATTAGGAAAGCACTTAACGCAACTAACTGTACTTCGAAGCTCTTGGAACGCTCTAGTTCCGTCGTCAGCGAAGCGGAAGAGCTTGCTGTCGATGGAAAGCTGCGTCGTCAGCAAGGTCTCCTGAAAGTTTTGAAATACAGTTAGTTACGCTGTACTCTTCCTAATAACCGCTTATTTATCCGTTGGCAGAGCAGTACTTTGGTTTATTTGCAGAAACTCACAAATAGAAAAAGCGGGAAAAGCGGTGAAAGACGTTCATCAACGAAACCAGTTCTCGTTGCAAAAAACCTGCATTCTTTCATTAAGTTATTAATATTTTGAGAGATATAAGCCAGTAGTGCAATACTAATGAAACCGAGTTTTCAGTCTCATAAAAACAGCCATAGAGCACGTGTATTAGGTTGGAACGTAAGACCTGTCAGTATTTGCAAGTGTACTTTAAAATCAAATAAGCTTACAATGACCAAATATCAGTCGATCGGGTAGGCACCATTATGGCCTATAACCTTAAGTTATCTATTGGGCAGGTCCATGGTATCATCCCTGTTGAATAGTGATTCTCAAGGGGACGCATGCGCACCCTTGGCCGTTGGATTGAAAGCCTTTAGGGCGAGGGAATCTTCGTGCAAGAAGAACGGCTAAAATTGCAATCAATCGCGGAACTAAAGCTCAGGCTAGCAGAGGGTTACTAGCAGTTCTGGTTGCAAAGGTAAATGCCAGTACTATACCCTGCTATGTGAGTCGTGGTAAAAACGGTGTTCATCGTCTGTAGTAGAACGCGCACTTAGTCCGTGACCACTTAGTATGGTCACGGACCTCGTAATGAAGAAGCGTAGCCGCCTGCAACTGGTCATATGCGGTGACATGCGCTTGCGCGTTTACCTCCTTGGAGCTGAACGTCGACTAGTTAGTCCGCTCACAACTGTGCCAGAACACCTCCGGCGGACGTTGTACGAAAGCTGTTTCGACAAATAAACTTGCATGCCTCCATTCAGACTTTGTTTTCGTATGTCTCTGTGAGTCCATCTCTCTTCGCTCATAGTGGTAGAGTGTATTGTAGCAGTTACAGATATGATAAAGGGCGCTAGAAATTGTGGCGGAAAATGGCGCAGCGGCAGGGAACTGCGTCCGACGGCAGATGGCCGTCGAGCGCAATTCTCTGCAGCTCAAGCATTTCGGCTAGTCAGCGCACGTGGAATTCATCAATTACAGTAGGGTCGAAAACGGCCTGAAGCTCCCACAGTAGTGGGATTGCGAAACTGGCACTGCTCTTGAAGCAGCCGGGCTTGGACTGAGGAAAGACCGATGGCATGCTTTCCATGTCGTCGTTTCAAAACTTTTTCCCAGCGAGATGGTTCTTCAGAGAACCAAAGATGTGTTCGCGTGACGGAGCAAGGTCAGGGAAGTATGGTGGATGGCACATTACCTCGTAGCCATATTCGTTCAGAAACCAGCGAGTAAATTTCGCCGGCGTTTAGCCTCACGTTGTCGTGTCGGAGGAAAACTTTGTTCTTCAAATAGGGATCTCGAGCGACTTTGCCTTTAAGTCTTACTAGCTGATTAGCATGCAGTCATTGTTCTCCCTTCTGGAAGTACTTCCCAATGCTCAGTGCCACGTTCACTGCATCAGACGCGAAACAAAAGCCTTTTCTGGTGTTTGTTAGCTTTGATTTCAGCTGGCGCTGCGGAGCCAGAGCGAAGCCAACGGCGAGTCGCTTGGGAGTACCGTTAGAGAACCAAGATTCGTTTCCTGTGATGAGGTGGTCCAGCCGTGCAAGCACTCGGGGCTTCATGAGAAGTTCCACAGTGCAGTCTATTCTTCTAGCCTTGTTTTCATGCGTTAAATCGTGTGGTATCATTCGGTCCAACATTAACATAACGGAACCCTAAACCACGTGCTATAGTTGCGTGGGAGCAGGATAAAGCCGTAACTGGCGTGTTGTTTGCCCGCTGTTATTCCCAAGCGCTGCCTGCAATGTGCCTAAATTCAGACATGAAGGACGGCAATACCGTCGCTTATCCAGCATGTCAAATTCCCCATTCCAAAATTCCGCGAACCATCGTTCTACTGCGCGCAGACTGAGGACATCCTCCCCATGTACAGAGCATACGCGACAAGGAGCTTTGGTTGCTCCAACGTCTGAACGGAGCCAAAACATAATGCAGTGTCGCAGGTGACCTTGCGCAACCAATGTTCCTGCTAACTATTAAGAAAATGAGCATAAGGTACCCAAGCAACATGTCTTATCTACAGCCTTCATATCAGCAACAAAGGCAGATTGCTCATCTTTCGTTAGTTGGCCAAACCAAGTTACCGCCGACAGGACTTACGTTCTGACCTAATAGTTTTCAACAATGAGTTTGCCAATACGCCTGACGATGTTGTTTTATTTTAGCAGTTGGATACTGTCGATGATGTCTGGTGGCCTGAGTATTTGCTAAGCTTTGGAGAACCAGTTGCGCAGAATGTTAAGTTGCTGCGCATCATTAACTCAGTATACGCTATCGGTCACTCCTTACGGCTAACGGTTAAGACCCAATGTGATCAGTGTACGGACGTCCAGCTGCTTCCTTCATTTCGTTCAACCTTTTGGCAGCACTTACAAGCTGCTAAATTTACTGACGAATCTAACAGAATATTTGAGTTCAAGGATGGTCGACTGGCTAATGAAAACATTTTTATCAGCTTTCTGGTTAAGTCTCTGGACATAATGCAGTGGGTTGAGGTAAGTTATTTAAGCGCATTTGCATTTAGGAGTGTTCATCTAAGTATGTAGAACTGGTCATACCATGAGTTTAGCTACATAACATTTGCAGACCTCAACACAATTGCTCGATTAATGGGATATGCTCTACGCGTTAGGTGAAACTTTACGGGTTAAGGTCAAATTCTCGAAAGCTGAAATCCTGACAGCAGAAATCCCGGATAGGCCAAAATCCCTGCAGATCGAAAAGTTAGTGATCTAAAAGCAAGACCAGTATGATAATTCCTCTATTCAATTACATTCCTTATCTAGAGGATGCCAATGCAGAACTACCACAAGGCCACACTTTACAGTGCATTTTCGACCTATCGGGATTTCGGCCTTTCAGGATCTCGACTGCCGGGATTTTGACCGCCACTGAAACTTTACTGTCTCGGTCTTAACTGACAGATCCGTTTTCTGCGTAAATGCTTCGCCCCATTGAAAATATTGGGTTGAATGAAAACTCAGTTCTTTGGAATGGTTGACAATGTTTGATATCTATTTTTGATAGCGGACGGAGAACCTGTAGGCCGTTCAGCGTCTCTGCTGTCACGGAGAAAACGAGGCAACCTGCACATGGCTGACTAATCTAAAAGAAGCATCACGATGCGTAGACGTTTTCAGCAGTTATATCGCTAATGACGTAACTAAACGTTTCTGGAGGCCCGAAATGTCTTGTTATTCATTTTGAGCTCTTTTTACTAATAAGCGATGCAACTAGCTACTGGTCAAGGCTTGCGTTGCTGCAATAAGTGACTCATTGAACAACACAAACAGGTTTTCCAGTGGCTATTAAAAACAGTAGTGGCAAGGTGATTGGCCAATTCAAAATACGACCTAACAGTTTCGTATTTCCGTCAATATTTCTGTTTCTGTTTTATTCTTTATTGGTAAACGGATTGTTCCCGTTGAGCGGTAAAAAGCGATAAGCGAATGCAAAAAACCACGGTGGTCGGTGGTTGATTTTTTGCATTTGTTTATCGTTCTATCGGTTCTTACCGCTCAATGGGAACAATCCGTTTACCAATAAAGAATAACGCAAGGACCCGTTATGAAAAGTTCCATCTTTAATGTTTCGGGTCTTGGTGGTTTAACGGACCATGGTCCAATGTTTCTGTTCCTCATTTCACCAAGGAGGCCCTGCTGTGCTCTGCAGTAAGTTACACTGCATTTTGGCATGTTTGCTCATGCAAATTTTGCATGATTTTCATTGAGTTAATAGCAATAATTCTCAAGAAAAGCACATACGTTTAAGAATTATAAAGTAGTCTTGAATGTTGGGTGTCTTGTAACGGGATGGTTGGTTTTCATGTTTTTGATCTTACATGTTGTACATCTTACATGTTGATCTGGTTTTTATGTTGTAAGATCAAAAACATTATAAAGTAGTATATTTTGCGGCTTTCACGACCCCGTTTGTTCAGGCAACGTTTATTAATATAAA
>KN538423.1:136276-178367 GCA_000797535.1 Trichuris suis
TAGTTCTCGTATAACGCGAGAGTTTGGTCACTTGAAAATCCTGAAAAATCTCGCGGTATAGGAGACACGTAAAGTATAGAAAAATCACGGTTTGGTTCAAAGCGTCAGAAAGAGTGTTTACTTGTAAACAACTGAGAAAAATCTTAAATAAGCTGCGTTGAAAAAGGAATTATGCTGTACCTGAGCTATTTATTCTACCGTTAGGCACACGAAAGTATGGATCCTTTGTCACAGCGTCGGAATGTGGTGTATATTCCCACGTACTATACGCAGCATAAGTCGCATGTGTACTCAGTGTGAACTTGCATGCAAGGAGTTTTCTCTATTTTTTTAGGGTTGTAGTTAGCTTGTGTGAGTAAACGGCAGCACCAAATACGTTAAATCTCTGGCGACGATGGTTTCCTCATCATCTGCTTCTTCTCTTCCTTCTGCTTCTCCTGCAGCTCACTGGTGGTCAGCTCATCCTGTTGACAATTCGGAATGTCTTTAACATCCTGACATTCCATTTCTTCAAAGCCTAACCAGCTGAACGCAGCTTTCATTAAATTTGCATACTTGACCATACGGCACAAAGTCTTTAAAATCGCAGATCAGATCTGGGATAAGTTTCCACCAAGCACAATGCGCGCATTGTTTCGCATGCATGCATTGATGCGTCATTCCAGACTTCTGCGATGCATATGCAGTGATCGCCTAGCGGGTGCCCACAGTGTGCGCGCAATAGCTGCGCAAACAGTGCGTTCGAATTCCGTTGACTGACAGAAACACAGCTGTGCTTTGAATATTATGTCTGTGCGTAAGTTTGCCCTGTCCTTATCCAGTTAATGTACTCATAAACTAAAGCTTCGGGAACGGCAATGGGTAGAAAATTGGCTGCACCAAGTTGGCCTCCGTCAACTTGCGCTGTACCCGCTTTCCCGACATGTCTCGTTTCGTCTTCAGCGTCCATCATGCACGCAGCAATTTAAGCATGACCGTATCGTGTTTGTTCAAATAGAGACAGGTGAGCAGCTTGCGGCAATATTTTGACCAGATTCTAATGGTTTAAAGCTATAGTTTCAAGGTCAATGCATAAACAGTTGCAGTTTTCGGCCTCTGCACATTTGCAGCTTAAGGTTAAACCAAGTTGTTCCAACAATCTCAACATTTTTGTTTCATGCGAATGGACGACCATTCGCTGAAGGTCTTTGACTATAACTGATACAGCTGAAGGACCCACAATGTTGAGGAATGCAAATTAGTATGTCGATACAGCCGTGTCACCTATGCGTGTCAGGATGATTCACATTTGGCATATTGCCAGTCGTGTGACAGGTTCTTTCGTTGCCTAGCTCTTCGCGCTTGCATTCGCTGTCTTTCGTTGCTCTTTTCGACCTATCTAGTAAAGGAAGCTATCGCTGTAGTTCTTCCTTGTTACCGTTGTTCTCAAGTCACGGCTGTGTATACCACAATACCCCCAGACTGCACGAAAACAGCATCAAGCGAGTTCTTGTTATCCGTTCAATCTTCTCACGACATAAAATTAATTTTTAACTGATGAACCTTTCGGAACAAGACATGCGCACAAACAATTTCATAACAGTTCAACGGTTGCATCTGTACACATAATGAAGTTCTAGCCTCCTGTGAATAAAGTGCAAGAAAGTTAAACTACGATTACGCCATATTGCCTGACAGGTTATTCACAGCTGGCCACTTTAAAACCAAAGCATCCCAGTCTTTAAGTATCTACTAGTCGTCTATTTGCAGCGTTTGCATTCTGCTCAACACCGATGACGGAACAGATGTTGTTCCGAAAGCTCTGTGTACTCTAGCCGTTAAAACGCAGAAGTAGTTACAGACCTTTTCCAACGAACGAAGTTTTAAAACCCTGTACAAGCAGAACAGTTTTCTTACACGTGGATTCCTATTATGCATTGTGGAACTTGAAAATCGTTTTAAAGCATGGACTGCCATGCGCAAAACTATATGCGTAAATGAGGTCAGTGGCAATTCCGTGGCGTTTTAACATTATTATATGATGTCAGCACTTGCTGGCATACTGTAATGACGTAGTTTGAAAAGAATAGTTCCTACACGAAAACAAAAAAGTAGTACAACGATAACCTTGGCCACTTGCTTTGATTGTGATGTATAGTATGAAAAATGTACGTCCCCATTATTAAGCACAGTTTCGTGCTGGTAGTAGGAACAAGTTTAGCGTCTTATGAATTGAATAGGATTAACAAGCATTTCGCACTTTCAAATGTACGTCATAAGCCTTCATCAACATTCTCTTATAGACCAGTCGATGACGTTTGACGGTTACGAGAACATGGAGCTTTTGAGAATCTGTTGTTCACATCACCAGCATGCAAGTAAATCAAGGCAAGTCAGTTGCCTTATTACCAATCACTTGCTCGATGTAATAAGTATTTGCAGGATTTATAACACAACACTTTTAAGCTGAAAATATTTTGAATGCATTTACCTCCGAAACGAGCAACAAAGACCTTCCGACGAGTCATTTATTCGACAAAGCACGAGATTCCTAGTAGGCCATTTGACGTGTGCAAAGTCTTAGGTTGAATAAACCTGCTATTTATTCTTTCTGTACTGTAGCATTATTCGGCACGACTGTTGGCGCATTTGCGTAACTGGAGCTGTTTACAGAGAAGTGTTGTTGTGCGACCCGCTCAGAGAGTAAGCGGTTGTACTTTTGCCTGGAACTAGTTCTTTTGGCTTTCAAATTCGTTATCATTGAATTTACGTGATCCGAATCTCTGAGCGATTGTGCAACTTCGTTGAAACTTCCTTTAGAGAATCGGAGTTGCCCTGTAGACATGAACTAATGCTGCATTTGTCACCGGCGCAATTTGTAACTTGTTTGTCGATGATATTTGGTAGGTGATCAGCTAAGCCTGCAAGGCAGAATTACATATGGCATTGAGGCTTGGTTGTCTAGTTTTTACGCAATTTTTTTGACAACCCACGTTTGCAACTGCCAGTGAAGAATTATGTTGTAGATGGTAGCTTCGTTTTCAATGATTTGCTTTAGGCCTTAAGCACCGGAAGGAAGGCACGACGACTTTCCAATGCCATTCCTTGACGTACTGAAGAACTTTTTTAAGTCTAACAGTTACGGTACAGATAGCAAGCGAAGTCCAGCTTATAATTTTATACAGTTTGGTGTTGATCCGCATGAGGTTTGGGATGTTGTCAGCGATCTCGGCGACGGTGCGTTTGGGAAGGTGCAGAAAGTAATCCACAAAGAGAACGGAACATGTGCCGCTGCCAAGGCTATCGAGTTGCAAAGTGAAGAAGACATTGATGAGTATCTCGTAGAAATAGAAATACTGACGCAATGTCACCACAGAAACGTTGTTCGCCTCTATGAAGTGTTCTTTACGGGCCACTCTCTTTGGGTAAGTGTTTTTCCTAATACTGTTTTGTATTTACCTAGTGGAACACGGTTACAATGAATGCTTCAGCCGTAGCTACGTTTGCTTCATAGTTTCGGATAATATGTTACTTGCTTTTGCTTTCGTCGCAGTTCCGTAAACGGTTTCGCAAACTTGCAGTTTTGCGGCAGACAAAATGACTGGTAATGCTTCTGAGTGCAGATTTGTATAAGTGCAGCAGTAAAGGTGTTTATTATATGATAGGAATTGACCCGCTTTCTTATCGGTTATATTAGTATTAGTACCGTAAGCGGTAACTACCTTGAGGTACTTTCGGAGTATTTACGCTTCGTGCCTATTGATGTGCCCATGCTATTACTATGAAACGGAGCTGTAAGGGCATAAGAATGGCCATTCTTTAACTTAACGTACTTTTTGTTTTTATAATATATTTGCGTTTGGTTTGCGTGTTCAGCGATTGTTGTGAACTGTTTTCTTAATTTTCTAAGTATATTGCACTTTCCCGTATAGTTCTGAAAACTGTAAATCGCTCCCAGCTCAGTGGCGATGTGAGGGAAGTTTCTTGGCTAATTGTGTTTCCTGGGATTAAATGGCGTGCCGCTTTCTCGGTAATCGTTCGGCTATCCACTTTGGACATCTTCCGTTGTACCCTTTTTATATGAAACAGGAAACTAAACCTTAACAGCAATTGCGACTAGAAAGCCGAATATTTCAAGATAACGACTTGACGTTTAAGAAGTCTTCAGGTTATTAGTATGTCGGCTGACTGCTTTATCACCAAGAATCTTCTGCGTATGTTAGACATGCTTTACGCATGGTTTCTTCACTATTGGTCATGAGCAGATTTATTTAACATGTTATTTATGTCTTAAATGTTATCACATATCTACACTCTAGATTCTGGAGTATTATTTGTCAAGAATACAATTGGGCAATGAAAAATCATTGCATCAGAGAAGTGCAAACTCTGGAATGCCAAATTTTTCCGAATAACGTCCTAATGGCCAAATAATCCCGTTTTATCGAGTATAAACATTTTGATGGAGCTTTCGGGATACACCTAATCAACTTAATGTTCAGTAATGAGAAGGGTTGCCTTGTTGGCGGTGACGGCTCAAAAGTCGTCGTTAGGTTAAGTCAGTGATGGGCAAAAGAGGGCTATTTTGAAGTCCTGGGGGGGGGTGAAGCTGAAAGCAGAGTTATCGCCGAAGCGACGGAGGGATTCATAAGAAGTGGCGTTCCCCATGGAAACTTCCCTGGAGAGCCCGATCAGTCACTCTGTTTCGCTATTTCCGAGAATTCCCAGAAGCAAAGGTTTTGCATAAAAGACCATCTGGAAGCGCTATTGTTTCTCCTGCGTTGCCGCATTAAGTGCTCCCTATTCATTTCAGTTGTATAAATACATTTAGCTTCCTCCATTGCCTCATAGTTCGAGTCCATTTCTACGTTACTGAAGACGGGCTGAAAGTTCTTGGTATCATCGTTCCTCCCGTACGTTATCTGTGGAAGTTGTTATGCTTGACCTGTCGCTTTCCGCAATTTAAGAAATCCTGTACGAATTCATCGTGTGGCGACCGTTCGCGTACGTAGCAGAAACCTAAGAGGCTGGCTTTGTTTATGCGCCTCTTTTTACTGTGTACTATCTTGTTCTACGCCAACGTTGTGTTTACGCGCCCAGTGGGGCGATGGCGGTCCCGGAGATGGAAAAGGGCTGCGATGTATGGCATGTCCTTGTGCATCGCTGGGTTAAACCATGGTTTGTGAACGTATCTCGCGCCAGTATCTTCTTGAGAACCATTGGTTTATACACCATAGCTCTGATGCGTTTTGAGAACTCGAAAATTATTGATATAACAAATAAACGGGAAGGTAGAAGGAGAAATGGAGGACGGTGAACGAGATTTAAATTTAAAAGTGAATGGAGAAAACAGTTGAAAAAACGGTTTAGTATACCCTGTTCGTATGCACAAAGAGAATTTCTCGAAGCTTTCGGATCGCTCCTGGTTCCGTCGTCAGCGAAACAGAGAAAGGATAAGAAAAAATGAATATAAGAAGAAATGAAACAATGCGATAAAGTTAAGACTATTCACGTCCTATCGTAACTGACAGTAATCTGCGTAGGGTAGCATTTTAAGCGCTAAAGGAGAGGAGCAATAGAAGATACATGTGGTGGCGGCTTGTATTCTCACTCTATTCTGTTAGAAAGTTTGCAGTTACTTTTGTAGTCAGCAGACAGTTTCTGTCTGCGCCCTTCATACTGTCGTACATGTTTTGGCTGGCGTATATGTTAGTTTGCTAAACTGTGCTATCGTGGAATGAAGGAATTGTTTAAGGACACGGAAACTGGTTGCGTCATGCCTGTGGCAGTGACTGATTTCTTTTTATCGTTTTTAAACACAAAGTCTTTGAAACTGTTCTGCTTTAAGACTTCGTTTATAACAGCGGTTCTCAAGGGGGCGCTACCACCCCCGTGGACCTCTGGAATTCCAGGGGTTGCGCTGGACCGTAGGCGTTTGACTATAGTCGGTTCAGCGTCACTCAGTGCCAAAAGGCCAACCGATCCTGACATGAAAGGTATTCGTGGTCGAATCAGCTCCTTTAGCACTCCAGCAGACCTTGCGGAACTGACATTGGAACGTCCGCGATAAAATGGCGTTGGTCAGATGGCGCTTGCAACATTCGGGGGCGCCAAGGAGGTCCAGGAGACTTTGGCGCGGAAAAGGTGGATAAACTGGTTTGTACAAAATTAAAACGTATAAGAGCGAGAGTAAAGCAGTTGGCTTAAGAACTTGTAGGGTAGGTGAGAAGTATTCGAGAGTTACTGAAACTGGATGCTTGTATGATATTGGGGTTCTGTGATACTATGAAAGTACCACAAAGCCCTATTTACGAGTTCTTAAGCGTAATAGGAGTGCAAAAGTTGTGGTATTCTCGTGTTACCGCTACAACGATTAAGGATAGTCTTACTGTAGGCACTGAATTGCATTTATACTCATGACGGTTTTGGAAATTCCGTTCTGGTTTTTGCGTCACGCATATTTCTACTAGTCGTTTTGTCATACTTACACCATTACGTAATGCGTTTGTCTCTTTTGACTACTGGGACAGTTGCAACGTTAAAGCTTTATTTCCCAGTGCCCTCAGGACTCTCCTGAGGCATCTTTTGCTTCACTTTCCTTCTTTCGCAGTCTGCAGGTTAGTTGGCAGCTAAACAAAACTGAATTCAGATAATGCTTTTCTTTAGTAAGGCTTAAGCATTTAACGCTGTACCTTGTTCTTTGCATTGCATGTCTGGTGTGCAATCCTGATGGCAGGACACGGTTCGTTCAGAAAGCTCTGCATCAAAGTAAAAGATACGCACGAGTTTTTCTTAGATGGGACGTTCCGTTTACCATAAACAGATCTTCCAGTTTCGGTGAAATTTGAAACTTCATGATGTTACCTCAGTAACTTCGAAATATTATCTTCTTTACACATTTGCGAATAATGCATTTTTTGCCATGCAGATTAGTATTAGCAGCGAAGAAGGAATTTTCAATCTGTATTTTCAGCGTGCTTTTTCATTAGTCGTTTTGTTTTTGTTTTTCCCTGACCACAAGCGCTTCAATTTGCAAGCAGAGTTAGGCAATTTGCTTCGATCATTTAGTACCATAAAGTAGGGTGGCGGCGAACGTTTAGTTCAAAAAATGTTTCCTTTCGGTGCGTCTTGTGGTCACGGGTGTAGTCTAGTGTTGTCATGTTTTGTTTTGGCTCCAATTGCGTAGGGGTTATTGCAGCCCTACAACCGCAAGAGAGGAATCGCTTAATTATTGAGATGTTTGTTAACGCTTTACTTTGTCTGTCATTTAGTTAATGCTGGAATTCTGCGGAGGTGGAGCAGTCGATAGCATTATGGTTGAGCTGGAGAAACCTCTTAATGAGCCCCAAATACGGTTCATTTGTCATGAACTGTGCGAGGCACTTCGTTTTCTGCACAAATGCCATGTCATTCATCGTGACCTGAAAGCTGGTAACATCCTGCTTACCTTCGAAGGCGAGGTCAAGCTTGGTAAGCAACCTTGCTGGCGAGGTTTTCTATGTATCTTTACCAGCTTGATTTGTAGGCGACTTTGGCGTGTCTGCCAAAAGTTCAGATTCGTTGCAACGTCGTACAACGTTCATTGGCACTCCATATTGGTAAGTGGTCTAACGAAATGGGCGAGCCGGGTATGTTTTTGTTTGTCTTGTCATGGTGTCCAACAGGAAGAACAAACACAGCCAGCGGTCGCACCGTGGTAACCTTGTTTTGCCTGTGCGACGATCACCATGTGTTGCGTTCTACTGAGTTTCAGCATAGTGTGTCTGCTTCTGTAGCATGTGCTAAGGAAGAAACGCTTTTGTTATAGAAAAATATTTCAAGAGCTCCATTTTTGGCTAATGCCCAAGTGGAAGGCTGAAGAAATGCAACGCATTATTTACGTTTTAAGAGTTTTATGTGAAAGTTAAGCATTGTTTCTTTTCCTTCCTTAGAGTTAAAAAACATCTTGGTAATTAAAAGCCCCGATCTTACCTTTAGGATATAATTTATTTGTTTGCGCGAAACCTGATCATTTTGCTTTAGCGAAACATGTTTTACTAAGTTGTTGGCTCCTTTCGCGTAGAATGCTCTTTCCTTCTCTGCTGTAGACTGTAGCGACAAATGTATTTGATCTTTGTTACTGTAAGCTAAAAATAGGGACGATGAAATGTCTTTTGTTGTTAAGAGACTGATTCTTCATTGATGTGTGCGCGTTATGAGCCTTGTTGAATATTCTTTCCAAAGCCAGTAACAAACTCTGCACAGTTTACTGGGCAATGAAAAGCAGATCACAGAGCTTTGTGAAACGTACTGCTCCCATCGTTAGCGTAAGAGGGAATTAATGGGTGATTATAGCACTATCATTAGAGTCCGCGAGTTCCATAGGTTTTCATCGATCAGCAAAAATGAGCATCTAGCGTCAAATATCGATTCACCTAATGTTTGGACAATTTATTCTCTAATCACAGACTGGTTACTGTTAGCGGGGACTGTTCATACAAGTAAAATTGACGATCACTCAGTCTGCAATAGATGAAAGAGCTGAGACTTGTTTCTTGAACTTTCTGAGAACTTGTTTCTACTTGCGGGATCACAGGGAGGCAAGAATTTTCTGATCTCTTAATCGCTTGAACCCAATTTGCTTTTGTTTGATGAATCGTGAAAAACCCATCATTGTACATTTTCCGTGATGCTGACTGGTTTTAGGATGCCAGGTTCATTCTCTGCGTTCTTAGTAGTTTCGTTTTGATTCAATTGCGAAAGAAATGTTTTGAAAAGGTTTTGACCGTAACAGTCTTGCTTACCGTTTACTTGTACTATACCAGTGATTCTCAATGAGGCGGTGGGCCTATGGGACACTATTGCACCTGGGACGAAGTGGTACCGCTAAACTTCAAGGAACTGTAATTTGAGTAAGGAAAATAGCGGGAAGAAGAGCGAAGGGGGAATGAACGAGACCATTCTACCCCTTCTCCATTCTTTTTCCGTAGGCCGCGGGTGTAGGATCAGCTCTGGGAGAGGCGGCGACTTCAAAGCTCTAAGAACGGACCTTGAGAAATACAGAGTAACGAATTTTAACCACATTGTTAGTTAAGTGAAACTGGTATGCTCTCTTGAGATAACGTTTGTTCAAGTGAGTATTTTTAAGTAGTGTTAAATGAAGCAGCTTTCTTATGGTGTGGGGTTTTTAAATGTTGTGACTCATTCGTACCTTCGAATTACATTATCACTGCGCGAGTGAAGTAATTTTAACGGGGATACTGCACGTGCCAAATCGCTATGCTATATGGATCCCCAGTAACGGATTCGAAATTCACATATGTGGTTTGTCTCAGCTTTTAAATGATTTAAATCCCCTTCGGTCTTGTTGATAAGCCCGAAGTCATGAAGTGAAGCTGACTAGCAGAGGCAGGAAGTTGACTTCCTTCATAACGATGGTGGTGGTGCTAAGCGTTTCTGAAAAGTCTGACCTTAATGCCTTAATGTTTACATAAAGTATTTCGTGCGTTTTGCCATTACACTGCCCATGCGTCTACTTGTCACGGTTTATGCTTCTCTGATTGCCGACTGAATGAACAGTATTAAAGGGAGTCGCTCGTTTCAAAATTACCGTACTTTGTCAGCTTGTTACAAAGAACCTGCACGCTTGATGGAGCATGGATTGTAATGTTTTAATGAAAAGAGAATTGTTGTATCCGTATAAGCATTAACAACTACAAGCTGTCGTTCCAAAGTGTACCTATTGCTTTGTTCTGTTTTATAGTTATTGTTGATCTGCACTTTGCTGAAAACGAGCCGATTTATAAAAATTTTGTTTATTCCATGAGTGTGCCTTGCTGGGTTTCGGAAGAGCAAGGAGGCAAGGTTCTGTGGGATGCAGTCACTTCTTTTGTAGGATGGCACCAGAGGTCATGGTGTGTGAAACGTTCAAGGAGCAACCCTACGGCAGCAAATGCGACATCTGGTCTTTGGGCATAACACTTATCGAGTTGGCAGAGATGGAGCCTCCCTACCATGAAATGAGTCCTATGCGGGTAGTGTTCAAGGTTCAAAAGTCAGATCCGCCAACACTATGCAATCCAGCAAAATGGTATAGCGTTTTTGCTTTCAGCGTTTCTGTTATTTGTTTTTAGGTCTGGCGAGTTTCATAATTTCCTGTCAAGATGTTTGGTTAAAAACCCTAATGAAAGGGACAGCGCTGACTTGCTAAGTCTGCACTCATTCGTTTCTGGTCAAGACGATCCGAAACCAATTCTTCAGTTACTCAGCGAGCTTAAGGCAGATGTGATCGCAGAAGTTGTTGAGGAGATTGAAGAAGAGGCAAGTATCACTCCTTTATGTATGTTAGTTTTATGGACACCGCTACTAATTTAGGATCGCCAAAGCAGTCACAGTATTGAATCATCTGAAACACTGACGCCAAACTTTTCTATTCCTGTTCACTGCGGCACTAGTAAGTGATTCCGTTCTTTTGGTTTCGGCATAAAATCTGGTTCTTAATTGGTAATATGGGAAAAACTTATTTTTTCATCCGTTATCGTGCTAAACGTGGCATCCTTAGGGTAACTCTGTAAGTGTACTATCCTTATGCGCACCGGCGTTTCTTGTCTCATGCTTTCATTACAGTAGCAATGCTCGTTGCGTTCCACGTTTTGTCTTGCGCTGTTCGAAAGTGTTTAAATTGTGGCAGCCAAGTGATTGCACACTTAGATAGTTTCTCTAGTGCAAAATCCATGAACCCACCGCAGTCCTTAGCTCCATTGTACAGGCAACAATATCGCAACTAAGTAGTGGATTGATTGTTTGTAATAAGGGGGACTCAGTGAATGCAGTTTGTGAAACAAGATGCTATTAAATTTCCTAAGTTAGGTACTTTCGAACCGGCCTCACAACCACCTTCATTACGGAGGATCAATTGTGATTGTACTCACAATTTTCTGATTTTTGAGTTATTCGCTTGATGATGGGAAGAAGTTTCATATCAAAGAAACGGCTTATTTCCTGTTGCAATTGCACACAGCTTGGCTCCCATATCCGCGGTTTCCCGTGCCTGCACGTTCACAAGAAGAATAAACGAAAATGTCCAGAAACTTCTATTTTGCTTACGGTTGACTTTTGCTTAACTATACGCTCGAGATATGTTTCAAAGCGTAGAATTCCTTTGACTAGAACTATTGTTCTTGTTTTCACTGTTTATTTTCTTGCCTCAATCTGAGCTTCTTGATCTTCAACAACTCTGTTCTCCGTTACTAGGTTTTCCTTATCTCTGCGCCCGTTGAGAGGTCCTTGACCAAGTGCTTGGTATGTGTTGCAACTAGTTTCCGCCGCACTAGCTGTACAGTAATATGAATTTATATTTTCATCATTAATCAGGCAGCCGAGAATAAATAGGAAATCAATCAATAGCCATAAGCCAGTAAAGCGGATCCTGCAATTTGGAAACTGTGCTACTTAAGCAGTCCAAAAGTAGACATCAAGATGTGAAATAACAAAAGTAGCAATTGCTTTTGCACCAACCCAATAGATGTGCACATCAAAGTCACGCTGCGTACGCGTTCATAAGGTGTTCGCTATTATCCGCGGGCTTCAGCTTTCGCTATGGGCGTCGGGATGCGTACCCCGCGGGTGCAGGGGTCAGTCTTTATAAAATAAACAAATATATTTTGCACATCCTGTAACGGGAAATAAATCGCTTTTTTACATGGACTGTTCCGGTTAGTATTTATGGGTGCTCATTCATTGTTGCACTATAATTCATTCTGTAATTACGGGCATAGATGACTGGGAAGAGAAATTCAATTTTAATTGTGGGGATCGTATGCAGAAAGATGCTGTCTGCGTTGTGCGATACGAGCAAAAGGAGCACTGCTTGTAATGTTTTCTTTTAGGTGCGCCATCTAATGTTGAACGATTTGATATAGCAGCAGATCCCGTTAGAGCGTTCAGTTCTGATGAAATTGATCTCGCGAAAGAGGTTTTCGGAGCCGATGAGCAGTGCATGTTGGAATCTCGTGACGTTCAGCAAAATGTTGCCATTTCCAATGTAAAACGGCCCGCTCCTAAGGGCCCACCTGAACCAGAGTCTTCCTATGACCTGTACAATAGCACAGCCAATGAAATTTTGGACGCTCTTTACGAATCTCTGAGCAACGAAGAAAGACGAAAAGGTGCTTTTCGAAGTATTTCCATACCTTTATGTCCTTTTGCTTGCCTCACTTCTTTTAAACGCTTGTCTGATTACTCATTGATATGCAAGGAGTGCGCAGTCTCATTGCACGTCAACGGGTAATTAAACAGCCGTTTAAAGGAAGAAATGGTGTCGTACTTACCTGTTAAAAGACAACCGATATTCAAACATATTGTTTGCTTTGGTTTTTGGCATTGTTGAAATTGTAGTGTTGGACCAAGCGTTAGAGGAAGAGCAAACAAAGACTTCTCTTGTGGAATCAGTTGCTGTTAAACCTTCTAATCGTAATGCTCAGGGTAAGCGAAGTTTACTTTTAATTAAAAGGGGCACGTTTGCGTTTTAGGAAATCAAGTTGCTGATGTGGAACGAACTGGTGTATTACGGGTAACAGTGCGTTCAACACTTGAGGAGGTAAGATAAATCGGTTTCTACTCTCTGTGTTGATAGTCTGAAGTAGGCTCGCAGTTCTTTGTTTTTTCTTTGAACGTTTGAGCTGCATACTTTTCCCTTATTTTTCCTTTCTTAAACATGCAACTGATGCGCGATTGATGGGTGCCTTGCAAAGTAGGAATTGCCTCTGTTCTTTTGTCGCGCACGAAGATTACTTTGTTCACAACTGATTTGAGATGGGTTAGTCTGCCTTTTCAGAGCGTAGAGATGAAGTTTGAAAGAGCCCTGAGTTGCATGAAGACAGTTTCAGTTATACCTTCGAGTTTATTGCTGGGCTTTATCATTTTTCGTTAAGCGCTTCTCTAACTCCAAGAAAATTCTTGGTCTTGATGGTTTTAACTAACTGTATTTCTGAATGGTTAAATGTAAATAATCTTTTCAAACGTGTCTCAGTATTTCGAAGTCTAATACTAAGGAAAGTATAAAAGATGAGATCTCCAGTTGGATGTTGTTACATTGCGTAGTAAGTTTACCTTTGACATCCAGCCGCAAAGCATTTGAATTCAATTTCAGCAGTACTTGGGCATACTGTGTCATTGCATTTTGCGGAGTATGGTTTAGGCAGGTACAGAGAATATCCTTTCAGACTATTAATAATCTTTGTTGAGTAAATCTTGATTAGCATTTGTATTACTATTATTAATAGTCTACTCAAGTATTTGATGTATTGTCTATTTTGTTCTGTTTCCTCTGATTTCGTTGCAGCTTTTGCCAGTATTTTTGTGATGAGCATTGAATTGCGTTATGTTAAAGTTGTCGTCCTTTTGACGAGAGTTGTTCGAAAATTTCGTCGCAGCAGAGCAACGCGCTGACAATAGACTATCATATTTGGTTCGCACTGACTTTTCATGATGAAATTTAGCGTTTCTGAAACCGTAGATTCTTTTCATACACGCTTAGTTTTTTCGGCTGGAACTTTCATTGCCCTTTTCGTAATTGTTTTAAATTTTTATTTTATTCCATGTATTTTTCCGAACAAAGGTTGTAGTTCCTGGAAATTTTCGTAAGATGAAATTTCGTAAAACGAACAATCTATTACTGCAGTTTAATGTACGGAACGGTTTTTTGTGTTCGCAGCCTTCTGACAATTGTCCATCAAGTTCTATGACATGTTTTAGGTTGGAACGCAGGTCCTGTCGGTACTAAATTAACTTGGTTTAGCACAGTTGCGAAAGATTAGCAGATCTGGTTTTGTTGCTGATATGAAAGCTGTAGATAAGACATGTTGCTTGGGTACCTTACGCTCATTTTCTTAATAGTTAGCAGGAACATTGCTTGCGCAAGCTCACCTGCGACACTGTATTATGTTTTGGCTCCATTCTGGCGTTGGAGCAGCCAAAGCTCATCGTCGCATCGTACATGGAGAGGACATCCTCAGTCTGCATGCAGTAGAACGATGGTTCGCGAAATTCTCGAATGCGGAGCTTGACGTGCTGGATAAGCGACGGCATGGTCGTCCTTCATGTCTGAGCTTAGGCCCACTGCAGGCAGAGCTTTGGAATAATAGCGGGCAACAACACTCCAGTTAGCAGTAGCGTTATCCTGTTCCCGTACGACTATAGTACGTAGTGTAAAAAGCTTCTTACGTTAACGTGCTGGGCCGAAGGTTATCACACGACTTAACGTATGGAAACAAGGATAGAAGACTCGGCTGCGCTATGGAACTCGTCATAAATCGCCGGACGTTTGCATGGCTGGACCACCTCATCATCGGAGATGAATCCTGGATTCTCTATTGATGCTCCCAAGCGGACTCACCACTGGCTTCGCTCTGCCTTCGCAGAGCCAACTGAAATCAAAACTAACAGACATCAGAAAAGGCTTTTGCTTCGCATTTGGTTGTGCGGACGTGTGGGGTTAAGCATTGGCAGGTACTTCCAGAAGGGAGAAGAATAACTACCGAAGTGCATGAAGGTTAAACTCGATCGATCTCCCTGCTGGAAGAGCAAAGTTTTCTTCCAGCATGACAATGCGAGAACATGCTGCCGGGTATACTTGTTGGTTTCTAAACGAACGCTGCAAGAAGGTAATCCGGCGTCCACCGTACTCCCCAGAACTTGCTTCATCAGTTTACCATCTCTTTCGTTCTCTCAAAAACTGTCTCGCGGGAGAAAGTTTAAAAGTAACAATGGCGTGGAAAGCATACTATCATCTTTTTTCAGTCCAAGCCTGCCTCCTACGGGGATGGTATATGGACCTGCTCAATAGATGGCTTACGGCTGTAGACAATAATGGCGAATACCTGGTCGATTGGTATTTGATTATTCTAAACTTATTTTATTTTAAAATGAACCTGTAAGTACCGACAGCGCTTACGTTCCAACCTAATGTTTACGGAAAATAAAAGTAAAAGTGGTATGAAGAATATACAACTGATAAAGATTGGAAACATTATGCGTAAACAACGCGGTCTGTTTTGCATAATTAGGAAGGCAGCGAACACAAAGAAAGGCTAAGGCGATAGCGATGACTGTCTATTACGGTGAGTCATCAGTGGCTAGGGCAGCGAGAAATATAAATGGATATGTAGAAGCACAGGAAATAGACGATCCGTTAGCATGCCTTCGACGTCTATATGCTTCAACGCACAGTGGTTACTAATGATTGCAGCTTTATCTATGTCCGTTTGGATGTTGGAGGTTGTGTTTCGTCCTCTGCAGTTACCGACGCGGAAGGCTAACGGGTAGATGCACCTTGCCGAGGAATGCAAAGCGGAGGTGCTTGTAGGCGCAGTTAAAAGTTCAGGGCTCGTTGCCTAACTTGTCGGGGTCACTTGGCGTTCTTGCCTGGTAGGTTTCTACGCGGTCGCGTTGATGCGACAACACGCGGATGCTGGGACAAAAGCGCTGCAATTCGAACAGTGAACACTATCGCTCTTCTGAGTTTTTCTTAATGGTGAAATCTGCCCATGCGTTCCCTTTGGATAGCGAAAATAGATACAAATCTGAGCTTTTTCCGTAGAAGCGAAACTAGTAAAGCACGGGTATTTCCTGTAACCTTAAAATACATTTAAGCTAGATTAAGTGGCGTTGGTGGAGGAATTACGTAGTACGCTTGGAATAAGGAGTCGTCTTTTTTGTTAAGATTGCATTTTCTTATAGCTTCTACATCAGTATTGTATTTAATACCCGAAGTCACTGACATTCATATTCTAGTCTACCGACCAACTCTCATTTAAACGCGAGTCGCTTAGCGAAAGACCTTCAGAACTTGACAACCAACCGTCGCAGCCTATTGCCGAAATGCCTCTCTTAGCTTTTTCGAAAGAAGCGGATCTCGATAAAAGAAACAGATCTGCAGGTTAATATGACTTTCCTGCATTTTGTCACCATTTAACTTTTGTTTTATGCTCGTAGAATCAGACAGCGAATTGTTTACCCAACGTAGACCAGTAGAAGGTATCCAAAGTGGTACAGAGCAGTCTCACACAGTCGCAACGGACAATTCCGAATGGATGACTAAAAGTGATTCAAATGTGCATGTTCAAAGCGGTGCAGCTCAGACTGCTCTTCCTGCAAGTGCATACGCGAAACGCTTGATTGAAAGTGAAGTTCCGCCAGACAATAGACCTTTCCTAACGAGCAGTGCTTCCCCTTCTAACTTTTCTGCTTCGGTTGCACAAACCTGTGCATTTTTGGAATCGCATACCGTTGGAAAAGCGGATGAGCCACCCCCTGAACCACCAATTGACTATGAGACGGTTCCCTTGACTAAGGACACAGGCCAGCCAGATTCATCTACTGCAGTATCAGTTAAATCTCCGGTGAACAAGAGAAGTAATAGCATTGATACGTACGCTTTCATAATTTTATACTATTTCCAGTTGTTAACGGCAGTTGTATTAGTGAGGCTGTTTGTGAGAACGAGTCATCGTTGAGTATGGCTGTTCTTCCAGAGGAAGGTCCCGTTAACGTTTTGCGAAATACCTCCGCTATTCTGGATAAGGAGATCCTTACAGAAAAGCCGGTATTTTGTGAAGTTGTGATTCCTTTGTTTTCCACAGCTGCTTACATAGGCGAAAGAGACGGCTAATGGAAACTCACTACTGGCTCGCCGCAATCCTCACAGGCGAACCGTCACTAAGAAAACCCGAGTGTTCGTTGTGGACGGTGTTCAAGTGACTTCGACGACATACCATGTTATGTCAGACGATGATACGCATTTGTACAAGGCAAAGGAAGATTTCAGGCTGCGGTACGTTTTATTTTTACTGAAACTGGTAATCATTTGCGTCGCTTGCCAAACAGAATTTCGAACCTACTTCCTGTAGGTAGCCCATTTTTGCCTGTCTCTTGTTTTTAACACGTAACCCCTGCAGTTGCAGCTTTTAAGCGTATATCTATTTAGGAAGGCTGAGTTACAAGAGATGCGCCGCCTTCAAAAAGAGGAGGTGCGGCAGTTCCAGGAACTTAGTCTCCGAGCCGAGATGCAGCGGGACCAACAAAGTCGAAAATTTGAACAAGACTTACAGACTTTGCTGCGGGAGTACGAAAATGAAGTTGATTCCATTATGCGTTGTCAAAAGAAGCAGTTAGAAGAGGCTGAAAAGATTCAAGAAGACGACATGAAAATTGCCACAAAGAGGCTAAAAGTTGAAGAGGTGCACAGTTTCGGTCTTTGAACAGCATTTGCAACAGAATTTCCAGGAAAGAGAATTGAAGCACTTCCGGGAAGTTTTACGTCAGGAACATAAATTGTTGAAACAGGAAATGGACTTTTTGCCAAAGCATGATCGAAAGGAGTTATATAAACAACGAAAGGAACTTCTTGACGCGCAGCAAGCAGAACGGGCAAGCATTTGCAGTTACTTATTTCCGTACTGTTTTCTCGATTCATTTTTTCTGCAATAAGTTTCTTTTTTCATTTCCTTATTTTCTTATGTATTGGAACGCTAAATATTTTGACGTGTTGTAGCCTTTGTTCATGAGTAAAACAATTGCAGGAGAGGCAGTTCGTAGAACGAGTCAAGCACGCCCACACGTTAACTTTGAATCGTTTGGATGATTCCCATAGGCAGAAGATCACGCTACTTGAGCGCCAATTTTTGCAGCAGAAGCATCAAATGCTTCGAGGTAAAAATCGTGTCATTGTTATCGTCGCTCAGTGCTTCCTTTGTTTAGCTCGAGAAGCTGCATTGTGGGAGTTGGAAGAGCGCCAGCTGCACGAGAGACACCAATTACTAAAAAACCAGATGAAGGAAGACTTCTTTTTGCAGCGTAGTCATATGCTTGTGCGGCATCAGAAGGTACGTAGTTTAGTGCCATTTTGTTTTTCATGTATGGAACTACTCAGAATGCAACATTACATCTCGAAAATATTCATATGTCAAAGTAGTCTTTTTTACTAAACACGCTTTCACTGAAATGTCCGAGCGGTGTAATTTTCTCTTATAGGTTGTGTATCAATATATTGTTTAGGAAAGGATTAACAAGACGACATTCGTGTTTTTAAAATAAACTATCTATTAGGTTTGCCAACAAGTTTTGGCATAGTTTGACCAAAAATTCAAAACACCATAACTCGACTTAGAATCAGGGTTTTTAAGCAGAATGAGAACAAGTAGTAGGAACACAA
This sequence comes from Trichuris suis, assembly GCA_000797535.1. Lineage (NCBI taxonomy): Eukaryota > Metazoa > Nematoda > Enoplea > Trichinellida > Trichuridae > Trichuris > Trichuris suis. The sequence goes on from KN538423.1 coordinate 154,446, forward strand.
TGTCTGTAAAAGCGCATTTATCCCTGCGGCATAAAAATTCGAATTTCTGTCTACCAAAGAACAGATGAATGCCCCTTCTGAGCAAGGCATGATTCAAAAATTTTCTACCACAGAGATGAAGTTCTAAGTACAGTAGAACGTCTATTATCCGGACTGATTGGGAGCGGGGGTCATCCGGATGAAGGAGAAATCCGGATAGGGGATCATCTGTTAGAGGCGCCGGACTTTCCTTTTGGCTCTGTTTGCCAAAAGGTTTTGCTTGTTGGTGATATATAGCGTTTTGCAACGACTTGATTATTTTCCATAATTTAGGATTTAAAAATCGGTCTCCGTTATCCTATTTGTCCTTGATCTATCACAGCTTCTGGGCGGTCTTATCCCCTATATACCGGTGACAGGCCGGATAAGGATGTCCTGGGAAAAGGATGGAAGAGCACTTTCTGTGCCATGCGAAACATCCCACCAACTTTGACCCCCCGACGGATCCGGTTAATAGAACATAATGGACGTCCGCATAAGGGACGTTCTACTGTGTTTGAAAACGTGGAAAATCTGTTGGCTACAAGTCGGATGAACAGTTTGGGTGAGTGAAATGGTCGGAGCCCAGTTCACCGATTTCTTGGATCTTTGACCTTGCAATCCGCGACCTAGCTATATCCTGCAACAGGATAGGACGACATGTTTTCCGCAGCTGCGACCTTGTTTGCAGTATTTTCTGTCCGATAATTTCCAGCAAGTGGCACTAATGCTTGCGGTCATTGCCCATACCGAAAAATTCATGGTGGGTAAGGCCAGGGCAGTATGGTTTTCTTCTCTGCGAAGTGGCTTTAGGCACTTTTCTCGGTGGCTTACCAGCATTTAGCCACTGCGCCAATCTTTGTTGATTTTCGTAAGCAACCCATTTTTCATCAACGGGTAACAGTACGATCAAGAAATGGGTGTTAGCCATTTCTATGCGGCGGTGAAGAGCAGATTGCCAAGCGATCACACTTCCGATTTTCGTCCTTTTGCGAGGGAACTAGTTTTCTGGCTTTTTGACTTTGCCAGTCTCCCGCAAGTGCTTATAGATCGATTGCTGAAATACCCCTAGTTTTCATCATATCTACTCTTCAATCTGTCTGGGGTCTTATTCCACTGGCTCTTCAGAGCGCCGTTGTCGAAGTCGGATGTCAGACCTATTCAGAGGCCATTTTCCAAGCTGTCATTTCCGCTGGCAATGACAACTTGGATCAGTGAGCTGCCTCTGATTTGGAGACAATGCTATGAGGTTATGCTTCCATTTGCTAAACGAAATCGTCTGCTGAAATTAGTTTTTAGAGCAAGGTAACGATCCGAAACATTCCGCTAAGGCGCTTAAGCAGTGGCTTGAACACGACCACATAAGATTATAGAATTTGCCGTCTGAATTACGCGGTCTGGATCCTACAGGAAACTTACAGAATTTCATCAAGGGAGTTGCTAGAAATAGAAACAGTCGAATTGAAAGTGCATGAGTTGAAAATGGTTGTAAAGGAAGCATGGACAAACGTGTCAGACGTTGTTGACTCCATGCCGCGTCAGCGTCAATGAAGGTTCCTTACTGGGTTAGTTAATTTGTTCCCTGGATCTTATTGTATTATTTGCGACCTACTAAAGATGGATGCTGCTTAACAATTCCAAAGTTCTTGATACCAAATCTTCGTATGGAACTTTTGTCCGTTTTCTTCTGCTCGTTGCTTTCTATAACTAAACAGAGCAAAAATTCCCCACCAACCAGTGGAACAGCAGTTATTAGGAAGAGCAGAGAGTAACGGCTTATACTTCGTAGCTTTCGGACTAAATTGTCCCATCATCTGCGATAGGGAATACTACTGTTGAGTTAGCGATACGCGTTTCTACTACGGCCGCTCGTATTCAAAGCACACGAGTAATCGCAGGCTCGCATGTAGCTCGCAAGTATGAGATCCGTAAAAGAGTGCGTCTGCAAAGTACTTGCGGACCAGTGGTTACTCGAGTGCTTTTACTAGGAGGGCAGCAATCAATGGTATGTTCGTAGTAACAGTCAGCTGGTACTTTATTTGCATAGTGAATGTACGCAGTTTTCGTGGACTGGTTTTATTCCATACAATTTAGCTTCCTTAGTACCTCATTTTCGTAATGACGTTTCTCATTAGTTGGCATTAATGTTAAGTTCTTTCGAGCAAGGTTGCAGCACGTGTACGAGTGCACATTTGTAAATGAAAATAAGAGCACGGTGACTGTAGTTCACCATGTGAGGCTCGTGTAACGAACTGACTGCTTTGCAAACGTTTGGGACTGTAACTAATCGAGCGTTTTAATGTGCAATCCGGGTGCTGGCAAAGGAATTGACCTGTTTTTTTGTGGTAACAATTTCCGTAGTTGTGCTCGTAATGTTTTTTATTATCTTTTGATATCGTCAACGCACTTGAGAATTCGGCTTCAAGAAATGACTCATCCAAAGTTGTGAGAATATTCCAGTCATAACTTACGCAGGTAGAGGACCAGTTTCAGGAAACATCAATAAAGTGTGTAAACGTTGAGAGGGCACGTTACTGGCTGGCCCTTTGGCCACACGTGTCTGAAGAATTGGCAAGCTTATTTCATTATCGCTTTTACCCTTGTACAGTTTCAATAGCAAGAAATGTAACTTTGAATGTTCCACTTATGTTTAGGAGTTGGAACACGTTAAGAAAGTTAACCAGAGGAAAGAGGAAGAGGCTATTCGTGCCCAGACGTCAGAGCGAAAGCGGCTTCCAAAAATATTGCGCTCAGAAACGAAGACTCGTACAATGATGTTTCGCGAATCACTTAAAATCCGAATGCTTGATCCTGGCGATGTTGCTGCTAAACTCCGAGAGTTCGAGGAGCGTGAACGCTATCGCATCGCGCAAGAATTGAAGAAACAAGAACTGAAGCACAAGAAACGTATGGACCTCCTGAGAGCTGAAAACGAAGCAACTGTGAAAGAATTGGAGCAGTTACAGGTGACGTACAGTTGAAACTGGGAACTGTCTAAAACTCGTTATCTCTGTTTTGCAGAATGAGAAACGGAAGTTGCTCTTGGAGCATGAAAATCTTCGGCTCAAATTGTTTGACGAAGAGTATGCTAATGAGCTTAAAGCTTGGAAATCTCAGTTAAAGCCTAGAAAGCAGGTAATTATTCTGCACTGCAATGCTTGACGTATTAGCTCCACAGCATTGTAGAAGCTGGAAGAGAAATTCTCTGGCGAATTGAATGAGCAGGAAAGATTTTATGAACAAACGCTAACTGGTTCTCCTTCTCTGCCTGGTAACTATATAAGCTCTGCGTTAATTAGCGGCGATAATGGCATGTCTTACTGACCTTGGATGCTAGGAATTGCCGAAGACTGTTAGGCACTCTTGTTATACCTGATCCTCTGCCTTGCTTTTCCAGTATTTTTGACAGGCTATATGTGCCAAATTTATGTGTATTCATTGAACATTGTTATCTTTGGCGAACACGTTTTTCTAGTTTTTGACCGGCGAGTGTCCCGGTAATGCCATCACAAAATGCTTCGCTGTACATTTTTTGTGTGGTTGTAGCCGAGACTCGATGAAAGCCGCTTTTTGTCGTAAAAATGCGTCTGACTGTCTACTAGCCCGCTTTGACGTCGCTCGCCATGGTTATGGTGGCAGATTTCCTAACTTGTTTTGAGGTATAACAATCTTCGACTATTTTTAATAGCGAAACGCGATTTTATGAATGATTCTGCCTTACGACCAAGTGAATTAAATTATGTGAAATCAGTTCTTTAAGTAGTGGCGTCCCTTAGTTGCAATTATCAGTTGCTCTTGGCAGCAGGTTGTAAACCGCTGAATACAGTCATTGTTCCAGGCCTGCTTGTTTAAAGTGCCATTCTTGACGCTCATGCAGCGCCTCACGAAGATCAGATTGCATGTTGACGTTGTGCTTTGGTCTTGTCTTCTTTATGAATAAAGCCAGAGGAGGTAATAAAGTGATCATCTTTACTAACTTTGTGGTATATCACTTTACTAATGTAGCACTTTTTTCTTTCTAATGATGAATGAATACGCGTTCGCAGAACAACTTTTGAATCGGAAGCTTTCGGGGCTGCTCACATCCCATCTTCAGCGGAAGATAAGATTAACTAAACTCAAATTTTTTAGTTGTGCGTCATTAAACAGAAAAATCAATTTCCTGTAAATGAACCATTTACGAGATTATCATTTGAATAAAGCTGCAGTTTGAAAGAAATGTCGGAACCCCTGTGTCTCATCTCTTTTGTTTGTATAGTCCATACTTTTATAATCGACCGCTTTCAGCGATGCTCCATTTTACCAACAGAAAGGCTCGGACGTATGGCAAAGTTTTCTCAAACTTTTTCGCACCGGTGTCGGGTGCAAGGAAACTGGCCGACCTTTTGAACTGCCGCGTCTTCAAGAGTTAGGCGCAGACGACACGGTGAGTCCGCTGTGACGAAAACGTTTGCAACTCATATCAGAGGCAGTTATTCCCGCGAGCGAGACATCTGACTCACACGTAAACGATACTCAGACGTGTGATTTGCATATTCAAGTAGCCTGCCACTCTGTTACTTATGCTCAGGGAATCAATTCTTGCCGGCAAGGGAAATGTGTACAGGCAACTTTGCAGTACTGACACGTTCGCGCATCTAAAGCGACCTCGCATTCAATCCTTTCTCAACAGCGCGCCCGCGTATTCCCAGCGGCCCTTTTATTAATCACCGACCCAAACGGATGTGATAGACATATTGGAAGCTTGCTAACGGAACTGAGCAAGCAAGAACAGCAGCTCAATTGACAGAGAAAATCCGTGGGCAAGCCTAAGCGCCTGCAGAGGCGCAGATAACACACGTCCCTTCTCGGAGAAGGCGATATTCCAGTTTTCTTCGCATATCTTTAGCGTAAACGTTTTAAGGAACCACTGGCTGGGCCTGTACAGTCAGAATAAAATAAGATAGAATACACATTGATGAAAACGCTGTGAACCCCGTGGGCCCTACTTAAGTCATACACTTAAACGTTGGATTGCATTGAACTTTCGGTCGACGCGCATTTTCAGATCTAGGCATGCATTAATTTATCAGACGTACGGTCTTTTCGAGGGCCATGAATCACAAGATACCTTTTTTGTCTGGTGGAAATTTAGACCCAGTTCAGTGAGCGATTTTCCATTGTTTCAGCAACAAGCTCTTGGCCGATGGCGAGAGCCAAGATGCTGAATTCTGTTGTGAGTTCGCATGGGACTTAGGCGAAGGTACTTTTGATGCCTCACCAATAAGTCGTCATTTTCATATGGAATGCCGATATCCGTCATCCAACGTTTTTCCCATTTACTAATGACGAGAGCAGATTTGTATGTTGCTTCTCCGGCTTTTTACAATTTGCTCAGTAACATATTTGAAACCAGCAAGGCTCAGCTAGTGATATCAAGTACTTTGCGATTTTGTTGTAAGGCCCGTGGATAAATCTGTGACTGAACAGGTAGTTTTAGGTTGTATGGGTTAAGGATTCCTGGGCACCACTTGCATGTCCGCAACGTCGGCATTGTACTGGGATTAAACTGGTGCGCACGTTTATTGCGGAGATGAGTCATCCTTTCCCCATTGAACTTCTCGTTGCTGCACCGTTCATTGAACCCTTTAAAACCGGTTTTGTGATATGTTCGCCGAAAGCTGACAGTGTGTCGCCGCTTTACATACCGTTTGATGGTGGTGAAGTCCTGTAGCATTACCTCATGAATGCCATACCTAAGTGAAAGTTTGTTTCTCAGACGTTGGGTCGTCCATAGCTCTGCAACTGATCCCGTGTACCTACTGTCGACAGGACATTTTTGCTATTAATCGTAAAAGGCTGCCTCCGATCTTCGCAGGTATAGTCTTGCAGAGCCCATCCAGTTTGACGCTTTGGTATGTAGACGAAGTCATAACGAAGAGTGCTCACAGGAAGATGAAGTATCTTCTTAATAGCTTGACAAATAATACGATCCACAGCTCGGGCCATGTTTGCTAATGGATTGCCAAGCATAAGCCCATAAACTAATCTTGGTGTCACACGGGTTCAGAGAAGCTCTGATCGTTGCTGGTGCTTTAATTCGAATTTAAGCATCGATTATTAAGTATTGGTGTGTGAGGTTTGGTCACTGTAGTTTGCGAAAGGATTAAACTGAACGCCAAAATATTTTTTTTCTATCCAACACCCGTTATGAATGGATGAATTTAAAAACCGCCAAAATATGTCAAAAATTCGTTATGCCGAGCATTGGTGATAACGTGTGGGAGTCTGACGGCTTCAAGAACATCCTCATGTCTAAGTCGATATTAACAGCTTTCTTCCTAGGTATCTGATAAAGACGAAGAACGCAACATTTTGTAGAATTAACGCGTAACCAACGAGCAGTAAAGAAAGTGGAACAAAGTAACAGTTCACTCTGGAGCGCAGTCTTACTGTCGCTCAGCGACTATAACATCATCAAAAGTAAGACAGCTTATAGAGCTTTTTTCTTATGATGAAAGCCAGCTTTATTTGAGTTCAGAAAGTCTAGAGGTTCATCTACGGCAATTGTGAAAAGTAGAGGCGAAAATGGATCACCTTGCTATAAAGCTCGAAGCGAGAGTGATTTTTCTTACCGCATACGAACTTATGTCGTTGAATTTTTGAGCAAATTGCATATTAGTGCAATTCCCTAGTTTCAATATTCTATCCGTACTGTGCACGAAAAGTTGGTACAGAATCGAACGCTTTAGTATTATCGATCGAAGCAAAACGTAGTTATTTGTAGGCTGATCTGGACAAGGCAAGTAGGGATTTTAAGATGAGCGCATTTTCGCCGCAGCGTTCGACTTCTGGTGGAAAACCTATTTGGCGGTAGTTCAAATCGACGTAGTTCCCCGGCTGACTACTTACAATTTTAGAAAAGAGTTTGTATAGGACTGAGGACATGGCGATGGGTTGAAATTCCTCTGGTCGCCTAGACATATTATTTTTAGGAATCAAAGCAGTACGACAGCATTTGAAGGTCACAGGCGCGTCTAGGAAAAGAACCGTAAGTTTAGAGGCACCACAAGCATTGAGGTGCATAACTGCTTAAAAGCACGCAACGAGATACGGTCAGGTCCCAAAGCTGAATTGCCACGAATCTTTGCGAGAGCAATTTCAGTTTCATGGGCATTTCATCCGCGATTCTTTCGGGTGCAAGAGCGGTATGTTCAGATGGTTCTTTATGAGAAACAGGATCGATATCGGCAACAGACGAATTGGCAACGATGTTTTCGAAGTACCAGGAGCATTCCTTGACAAGAGAAAAACTGGCCTGAACACGGAAGTACGATCAGTAATAATTTCAGCGAGCCGCTTACGATCCTGAATAACTTCACCAGGATCTCAGAGAGCGGAGTACCTATCAGTCTGTATGAAAAAAGTGTCCTGGAATCTAAAGTAGTTTCTGTCTCCTGTATGAAAATTAGGTATAGGTATAATAGTATCATCGCGTTTCATAATTTATTTACAGGAATTTTTTTCTGACGCATCTGTCCCACTACATGGGGTCCGCGACTCTAGTCTATTTACAGGAATGACGTTTGTTATTGTCACGAAGCGACGGATCTTCCATGACCTACCTGGCCCCCTTGTCCGCATTGTATATAAATATAGAATGTATTATCTGTGTCTTCTATTAATAAATACGGTGAAGTCACAAAAAGGATGTGAACATGTAGAGGCTGAATGCTAGCAAACTAATTTCTATAAACTAATTTTAGCTGTTGAAGTTCTGCGGAAACGAACTTTGCGAAGCAGTGTAGACATACACCTATACCTCGCTATAACTGCGCCTCGCTTTATTGCGCTTCGCTATAATTGCGCCGCGGCGCCTGCAACATTGACTATGTAAACTGGCTGTCGGCCCGCGCTGGAAAGGTCATCTCTATTCTTGGAAGCGAGGACCTGTGCCACGGAAATTACCACGATTCGTTGAGAGTTCAGATAGTGAATAGCAATTTTTAGCAGTAAAGATGTGTTATCTATGGCAGTTGCGTTGTCCTTTAGTCTCAGTCTCGTTGCGCGTGTTATACGCAGTGGAAAAGCTAGATCTTCTTGACCAGGACAACTGTCCTCCGGCGCTAGGAAAACAAAATCTCACCTGACCCGCTTTATTGCGATATTCGCTTTATTGCGGTGGCCTGGAACCAATTGTGCAACTATAGCGAGGTACTGGTGTATTTTCAAAAATGAGAGGACTTCGCCAGCTGTCTTAAAGTTTGTATTAGTCGCTGAGAGTATACGTGAAATTCTGCCTGCCTGCTGGTTATTAGAAGCTCTTTAAGGTGTGTCTGATAAGGGGACCGTATGACCACTTCAAAGATAATTACATTAATATTTCGGTCGTTGTTTTATATAATTTCAGCATATGCAGCTTTACTTCTGAATTACCAACTTGATACCCATGCAACGTTGCTCAGAGGGAAAATAAAGGCACGTAAAGTTAATTGAAGCAACACTCGTCGTACAGATGACAGATGAAATTACGCGAACTGATAATTAGCATTCGCACTGCAGAAGTTAATGGCTTTGTAAGCACTCCCTCTTTTCATTAACGGATTAGAGTAAAATGCTCACATTGTTTCATAAATTTGTAATATTTTAGTAAGTTGCTATCTGAAGGAGGAGGAAGAGTCACTGCACTAGGTTTTGGTACCCAAAATGTGATATGCAGCCGGCAGTGAAACATATTTCATTCCCTGGAAGCACGTAATTGCATTAAAAGAAACTACAGTAGGCCCTCCTTATCCGCGGATTTGACTCAACGCGGGTTGTCTCAAGAAAACAATGACGTTATTTTCAGCAGAGATTGATGAACCGCTGCTGAAAACAGCGGTGGCGCAGTATCCTTTTTGCGTATGTAGAGCTATAACTCCATCATGTGACTTGAGAAAATGCTCTTTTCTGTTCCTATGGCTTCTCAACTTGCGCGGGATGTTAATAGCTATTGTTAGCATCAGCATAAGCTCTGTCACTCACCGGTTAGGCCGTAGTACCTGCAAAGTCCTCTACCTGACCAACACTAATAAAATGAAACATATCTTTGCTAACGTGAAAGCACTGCACAAACAACGAGTGTTGTTAAAGACGAACCGGAATCAGTGGTGTCTGCTGAGGTTCAGCGCTTTTACCTTTCGCTTACAGCTGAAAAAATGTATTCTGAAAGTAATTCACATTCCAGTATATTTTCGGGTTGTTGTATTTAATTATTTCCTTTAATATGCTGCTCATTTGACTATTTATGTAGCACTAATTTGATATTAGTAACTATAAGCAATTTCATGTCTGTTTGTAGTGTACAGGAGGAAGCACGCAGGTTGTTTACAAATGATTCTGTATTTTGCGCAGGCGACTTGATTGTACGCGGAATTTGTTAAACGCCGAAAGTCCCGGAACCAATAACCGCGGATAAGGAGGGCCTACTGTATACTCATTGTCTCAGTAGTTTCTCCTTCTTTTACCTCTCAAATCAGTCCGTTTATTGAATATGTAGACGAAGTAAACATCTTCTCTTCAGTCAAACTGGTTGATATAATCATCCAAAACGGTGCCGCGCATGCTGACGTCACCAGGAAGAGCTTGATTGATGCCTGACGCTTCTGTGCTCTCAGCGCTGCTTTCCAATGTCATGATGCGACCAGGACTTGAGAGCTTAGTATCTGGCTGAGTGCCACCATGTTGTGATAGATCGCTTCTTCGGCCATTTGATTGGGCCGTTGCCGACTGAAATTTGTTACTATTTACCAGTGTTAGGCAGCAATAAACTAAAAATATCGTCCTATTACATTTCTTCTTGTTCCTAGTTATGACGAACGTTTGCTCCTTATCAGAACTGTTCAGTACATCGAGGCTACTTGACAAATACATCTCAACCATATAATCAAAACAGTGACAGGTATACGGCAATCTTACGTTAGATGCATTAAGGACTTCTGTAAAGTGATTACGATCCTCAATGTGTAGTCGCACATGACGTTATGGTCAGTACTGATTTAAAAGATGTGATGTTTATTTTTCCAGGTCTCGCCTGTTTTCTCTCTGCCACTTCTGGTTTCTCGACAGCTCAACACACTTGATTAGCGGCACCATTAGCTCAACAGGTGGTCCTTTATCGCATTAAGCATAGAATGCGCACAGTTACCCGACGATCCAGTGCACTGTCAGCTTAAGCCGAACAGTTACCGTGACCAACAGGTGTCAATTCTCGCACCAGCTATGTCAGCCACCTAAAGCATGTTCTGAAACGCGGCGATTAGTGGCACTGTGTCAGCATTTGAGAGAGTAACACGTGATGATACCACAGCTAAAATGTACCGCGTCCAATGCCTGTTTCGCAGATTCCAAGGTGCAGATGGAGAAATGGAGAAACGGTCTTCATCCATGCGTAAAGCCAGGAAAGCACTTGGATGAAATATTATACGCACAAGCTAGGTATGAGCTCGCTTCTGTCTTTGTGAACCTGCGAAGTTACGTCGGAAACCTTGTATCTCCCAGATGCAGCGCCAATGAGTGGAAGAACAGCATGAGAAAGGTCACGGCCGGCTCCCTCATAAGGAATCCGATGTTAATAGGGGGCCCTGGCCGCGCGGTGGAAATCGGCGAGGGCCTCTTCTCAAAGCGTTCAATGTCAGTCGGATGTACCCTAGACAACGCGTCTTTGGTGGCGTGTGTCGAGAAACAGATGAGCGTTTCCTGGCGCTCGTTAAGACTGCAGGAGCTGAACGTTCTACCGGTGATACAGCGTTACATACCACCGGGCAGTACAGCGGCTTCTGACCAGTGACGTGGTTACTGCTGTCTATCAGGTGAAGGTTATGTGCACTTACGGGTGAATCGCTCACGGTCGTAGCGGTGACAGGGGCCAAGATTCCGAGAGTAGAATCGTGTGGACGAAGTAGAAGAGTGAGCTCAAAGCTCGCTGTGGAGTCCATAGCCCCACATAGACTCCTACTTCAGTGAGTTCGTCTGAAGCCGGAGGCTGAGAGCCCATGAAGACTCATTCGCCAAAATTATCGAAGGCACTCGCGTTCTGACCACCCTGGTGGCGAGCTATCATTCCTGTGCATAACTTTTGTCCTTTATTTGTGCGTTCGTCTGTTTGAATTAGGCGTGTTCATGTTATTGTACTCCAAAACATTTTCCATTAAAAATGGTAGAAAACCGAAAGTGTATTGATCTGCTTTTGCGAAACTTGACACCCGTGACGGGTTTGTAAAAAGAGCCATCGTGCAGTAACACGGTGCCACCAACGGCGCAATGTAAGCCATAGGAACTTTGCCCCACCAAACTGTGTCCAGGAAATGGACACCGATGACGCATTTGTAAAAGTTCTTGAACGTACGGGTGGTTTGGCTCCTTTTAGTGGCGGTAACTGTCAGAATTGAAAGGATCACGGCAATTGTACCTCACTACTGCATAAGCTGATTACGGACTCGTTGTCAAACTGTCCTCTAAGTACAGCGTGATTGCCTGCTGGGTCAGCTGGAGTCTTATCAGTCACGTAAATGAAGAATGCTCAGCTGTCAAGAAATCCGTGGGAGAAATGGTGAGAAAAAGGACAAGACTGGCTCACTTTCCATTACGATGAAAACCAGAGGGGCACGTGAAGCACAGAAAAGTCTGCCCTGAAAGCCACTTTATTCATCTGACAATAAAGAGTTTCGCGTTATCTGCATTCACCTGCACAAAAAGGACCGTCGTAAAAGAAGGAACATGATGCGAAGAAATTAAACGTCGTCAAAAATATTTCTGAGAACATTTGATTGTCTTTACGCTGCAGAAACGGTTTGTTTTCAGAAAAAATGTCTTCTTTTGTTACCGTACTGTCCCAACGTCGACAATGGAAAAAGTGTAAGGGCATATATGTATGTATGTATAGTATATGCAAGGGCATAGATGTATGGTATGCAAGGGCATTTACAGTACTGTCCCAAAGTCGACAATGGGAAAAATGCTATTTCACAAGCTCGCTTAGCAGGTGCAAAAATGCTGCTGTAACATGAAACTATTCGGTTGAATTATAAATCCTGTCACCATTTTCTACTTCATTTTAAAATTACCTAATGTTATGAGAAAGAAATATCAGTGGATTATGTATTCACCATCACTGTCTATAACATTCTGTCATCTATTGGGCAGGTAACCATCCCAACAGATAGAGGTAGGCTTGTTCTAAAAGAGCTGTGAGCACCATTTCTGTGTCGTCCCGGCTTTTATACTTCTTCCCAGCAAGTTGGTTCTTGAGAAACTGAAATCGGTCGTAACCTGACCTGTCTGGTGGAACGGTGGAAGTCAAATGACTTCCCACTCACACTGTTTCAGATATCTGCGAGTAACTTCGACAGCGTGTAGTCGCGGGTTGTCGTGCTGGAAGAAAATCTGGCTGTCCGAACAAGAATTTGGCTGAGTCTGCCTCTAGGTTTTCCTACCTGATTGCTTTACGCTTCGGCTGTAACAGTTGTCCCTACCGGAGCACCACCCAATGCTCAAAACCGCGTAACTCCACTAAACGCAAAAGCATGAGTTTTTTGTCCACCCTCCTATTATTGCTTCTTGCGTGAAGTCGTGTGCTGCACATCGAAGAAGAAGAAGAAGAAGAAGAAGAAGAAGAAGAAGAAGAAGAAGAAGAAGAAGAAGAAGAAGAAGAAGAAGAAGAAGAAGAAGAAGAAGAAGCACATTAGCGCATTAGTGTAACGAAGTTTTACCAAACCACGAACTATAACCACTTGGGAGAAGGATAAAGTCATTCCTCATTCCTAACAGCCGCATCGTCTGTTCGCCGTTTTTGACAAGCTCTGCCTGCAGTGAGTCTGAATCCAGACCAGACGGATGTCCAGACTGTCGCTTATCCAATGCGTCAGATTTTCCATGCAAGGGCTTGGTGAACCATTGTTTCACTCTGCATAGACCGAGGACATTGTCATCGTGTACAGAGCATATGCAAATATGGGCTTCGGATGCCCAACGCCAGGGTGGAACCAAATAATACAATGTCTCAGGTGATCCTGCGTAAGAGCAAACATCTCTCTAGCCATTATGAAAGTAAGGATAACGGGACTAGCCCCACAATATGATTTATCTACAGCTTTCCTACCGGCAATACGCATCTATTAGTCCTTCTATGCCTTGTTAAACTATGATAATGGAATATTCACGGAACGTTGATTCAGCCGTATGTATTTTTTTATTTTGCCTTTGACTAACATACGTGAGATCAGCGATGGACCGGCCACAAGCCGATAGGACACGACCGAGTTATTCCACCAGCCAGGTTGTCGCATAGTGCAGCGGGGATTCGAATTCCGGACCTATGGTATGGAATTCCATCCTCGAACCGCTAGGCCATCGCGAATACCACTTTTTACATAGCAGTCATAGTCGGCCATTTTGACAGATAGTATCGTTTTAATTGACAAATTGTCAGCTAGAACAATGATACTAACCTTGCTTTGTTTCGCGTAAACTTACCGGGCGGTACCAAAGGGGGCTTATGTTGAGACCCGGTAGTTAAAGTGATGATCTTCCTGCGGCGTGTTGTTATACAGGCGCGTAACCCGAGGAGCCTGACGTACCCTGTCCGACGCGAATATTGACATCTATGAAGTGCATGTAATGACCCATTCGTCCCAGGTAATGGGGAATTGACTGACCATGTGATGTTGACAAGGCGGGCAAGGGGTATATAAAAAAGTCCCCGCGGAGGACGGGGTTGTTGTCGTTTTGAGGACTGACGAACGGCTGTCGTAAGGACGAATAAACTCTTTTTCATATCTAAGAGGAAACGTCGGAATCAGAAACCACAGGGCTTCAGTTAGTTCGTCTTGTTCCAACCCTAGCTGCTTTCCTTGTTCACAAAAGTAATAAATAGGTTTCATTCATTGCTTGTTGTTCACCGTAAATTGCACCGTGTCATAGGGATCACTGCTTTCCATTTATGGTTTATGCTTAGGCTGGGTTTCGGAAGGTGGGGTGTCTTGTAACAGGCTTCGGTATTTTCATAATTGATCTCCAGTTCACGGCTTTGGCCCGTTTTGTGTGTCTGTAGGTAAACTTCAAAATGCTTTACCAGCGAATGGTACGGATTCAGACTCCCTTGCACCGCTGACGACGGAACAAGCGCAGTTCCGAACATACGGTTAGTCGTTGTTCTGTATTACTGGCTAACAGTCTGCTCATCCATTCGCTGGTAGGGCATTTTGAAGTTTACTTACAGACACACGGAACGGGCCAAAGCCGTGAACTGAAGGTCAATTATGAAGATTAGGCTGGGTACAGTAATCGAATGCAACAAGTTAAACTGCCAGCGGTCGAGCAGCACCGGTGACACTGAACAGCGACTTTTTAGGCTTCCGTGCGAATGTGATAAAAGCCTTTCGGTCATTGGTTTCTCTTCGCTATCGCTAAACAGAAGAAACGTGGACTGACCTGTTTCGTGAATTAGTACCTTCTCGCATACTTTTATTCATAGAGTTTACATGATGGTTGACGTCACTGCAAAATTTTCTATTTAATCCAACGTTTGCATCACTTTAATCATGCGAAGTTTGCTTTACAAACTGTAGATTGTAAGTAAAGTGCTTTGATACAGGTCCATATGATTTCATTGTCTGTAATTTATTTACACACAGTAGAATCTCAATGTCTGCCTTCATCTGATGTGTTTATCTAACGTGCCCTTTCACGAATCAATTAAATTCTTTTAATTATATCAAGCCTAAGCTAATTACTTTAGCTTGTAACAGTGCTGAAGCATAATACATTTAGATCTTTGACGCTTATTACAACTACAATCAATTAAACATTAACGGCTGATCTCAGAAAGCTGATTGCCTTCTAAGCCTCTGCGTGCTAAGCCGCCATTCCGTCTTGCCCATCTATTGTCGGTTCCATCGTTCACGGAGCCCAAAGTGCTGATTCGACCCGGAGTATCTCCTATTTTAGGGTCCACTGGCCTTTTAGTGCCAGCTGGCGTTGGGCTGACTATTGTTAAATATATACGGTTCAGCGGAACCCTCAGCTTTCCAGC
The DNA here is from genome assembly GCA_000797535.1 of Trichuris suis. NCBI lineage: Eukaryota > Metazoa > Nematoda > Enoplea > Trichinellida > Trichuridae > Trichuris > Trichuris suis. Next base: position 169,513 of record KN538423.1, read on the forward strand.
GCCCCCTTGAGAATCATTGTTCTAAATCAGCCAGTGCATCTTAGAGAAACAAAACAAGAATAGTGAGGAACACATACTGCATACCTAACTTTAACAACTAGGAAAAGTAGCCAACGTACATGAACTGTATAGTGGCGGCACTTCAGAATGCCATCCTTCAGTGTGTCGTTATGTTCACAATTCTCACTGGTACGTGGAGATAAGCATTCTCCATTGCACCCATAAGGTAAAGAAACTGATCACACACTTCCTTTAGATAAACAACAGTGTAGAACTCACCCTTAAGGTCATTCAGTTTTTCACGGTGAATGCATAAATAATGGATATTTGTTGAAAGAACTTTAGCGCTCGAAGAGGCTATTTGGTTGAATAATTGAATCGCTTTATTATACTGAACTGGCACCAACTTATATTTAATTCGAACTCTGTACATACAACGTGCAGAGTCTGCCCGTTTCGTTCCTATGAACCTTTTATTGCGAAGCTTTCAGGGCTCGCCGTGACCCGTCATAAGCGCATAATATAAAACGCGTCGAACAAGGGATCACAGGAAATCACAGTTTAGGGGCGGGGAAGCAATATTAAACAAAAATGCATTCTTTGTGGCAGAGCTTGTCGACAAGGAAAAGCGGAAGTAGAAAATTCAACAACAGATAAAGCAATGATTCCCGTTATGAAAGTTTATAAATTCAACAACAAAGATGCTGACAAAGCATAAATGGGCTAACAACCAATGAAGAGAGGAAAAAGGAAAAGAATGCAATCCATGAAGAATCAATACAGCGCCCTGAGATCTAAAGCATTATCGTGTGAGGACAACAACGGAATACCGAACAATTGAAAAAAGGGAAATGGAAGCCGGAAATACTTGACTTATTTATTTGATTTCTACCTTATGCTTCACTTTTATGAGTTTTACTTTATTATTTCTATCATTTCATCATTTCCATTTTATTTATTTAAAAAAACATATACGTCAAACATTGTTCTGTTACGTAAATTCAATTTTTTGCTTTATGCTATTTATTTTGTTTCTTAATTTTTATTTTCGCTTTCTTTGTCGATATCCGCTTTCATAAAGATGCATTTTCGTGTTTAAAGTCACATTCACATTTTTGGATTCTTTGACCCAAATGACTTACACAACTTAAGGATATATATATATATACACCTATACCTCGCTATAATTGCGCCTCGCTTTATTGCGCTTCGCTATAATTGCGCCGCGGCGCCTGCAACATTGACTATGTAAACTGGCTGTCGGCCCGCGCTGGAAAGGTCATCTCTATTCTTGGAAGCGAGGACCTGTGCCACGGAAATTACCACGACTCGTTGAGAGTTCGGATAGTGAATAGCAATTTTTTAGCAATAAAGATGTGTTACCTATGGCAATTGCGTTGTCCTTTAGTCTCAGTCTCGTTGCACGTGTTATACGTAGTGGAAAAGCTAGATCTTCTTGACCAGGACAACTGTTCTCCGGCGCTAGGAAAACAAAATCTCACCTGACCCGCTTTATTGCGGTGGCCTGGAGCCAATTGTGCAACGATAGCGAGGTACTGGTGTATATATATTCATATACATGTATATACATTTTGCATCACTTTTATGAGTGGGGAACTTAACCCTGTTCTGAAAGAAACGCTGCAATTTCAAAACGTCTGGGAACCGGTGAGCACCAGGGAGGCATATAATTATATAAACGAAACCTACCTGAGCAGCCAGTATATTAGTAGATAGAAAGATGAAACAGAGAAGCTTCAAGAACATCGCCTACCGCACAAGGATGAGTAGCTAGTGAGCGAAAACGCAGGATTTATACTGACACTCAATGCGAAATTGCCATTGAAACGAAGCGGCTTTAATTGAACAGGTGTGCTAAAGTTGTTGATTTTCCGTTTTGAACATGTGATTGAATGTGCTGCGGCATTTAGATATGATCGACTTCTTTTTCTTCTGCTTTCCACAAGTGCAGCCAACGACTTTTTACTCATTGCTAAGTTACTTTTCACCTTTCCATCACTGACTGAGTTTTCCGCTGCCTCTTAGCTGTGAACATTAGTATTAGTGATCACAGAAAACTCAGTCAGTGACACATAAGGTGACTTGTTGAAAGCATAAGATGAGAATTCTTCCGAACCGGAATGTGACCCATCATTCCTTACCGGCACTTCTGGTGTCCTGTCGGCGGCGAGTATCTTTTTCACTTCTCTTACAGTCTGACTTACTGTTGTGTCACCCATAATAGCCACTTAAGGTCGTTGATAATGGGCGCCACCAAGGATCAGAAGCACCAATCCCTTGATAAAGGCCAGCGAAATCTGCATGGACACGCTTCCATGGTCATAAGGTAGTCTTCGCCGGACTTTTAGAGGTCGTGGCGCATTAGCTGCAACCGCATACCGATTCTGTGATATCTTCATCAGTTCTGAGCAACCAACAACACTGTCCTGTAGCAGACGCCATTCGATCTCGTGCCGGGCGCGTTTCACGTAGGCGCGTTAAGGTCCTTCACCTAAGAGAATCAGAAATGACAGTCCTGGTTCCTCACACAAACCAGCAATATGTGCTAGAAGTTACCTCTTTTTTGGAAGAATTGTTGGATTTCTTGTTTCAGGCATTTAATCAGGCATCCGGCCGACGCATGAAGACACATCGTGAAAAATGTATCACGACTTCTGCACGGTCAACGCATGAAGACGGATAGGCAACAGGCACGATCGAAAGAGCACTCTCGCCAGCCAATGACACTGACTTAGAAACAGTACGGAAGTAGGGAAAGCATCGCTATTTACAGACCAAACGTAGACAGAAGACCAGGGGTACGCTAATGCGAAAGAAAGCTAGAGGATAAGAAGCATATCGAATTATTGCACCAGCCTAAGTAAGCAGCAAGCTCTCGGTCGCGACTTTCTGTAGGGCATGCCACTATTGCATCAGAACATGACGGCCTTCCTCTTCTTCTGCAGATTGCGACTGTCCCAAGCACTGCATCGCCCCCTTGGGAAGCACTGTTCTACACAGTACATCTGTAATCACCGCAAATCTGACTCTTCCGTCAAAAGAAATTCCATTCATGCTGGAAAACGTTTGTTTGAATAGGGAAAACGGGAAGTCAGTAAGGTTTGGGCAGTCCTCGTTTGCCAGACCAAGTGTCGCGATGTCGATAGAACTAGGTCAACTTCAGCGAACAGAAGAATGGCTTGACTGAGGTTGTTCCGTGTAAACGACGATCCAACCGATCCTCCACGTTTTTCTCGCCCTGACAACGGAACTAGTCCGCCCTGATTTCGCTTTTCACTGAAATTGCCTTCTGTTAAAGCTTTACCTGCTTCAGAAGGAAGAATGTGTGAAGCAGACGCATTGCTGAGTCACTCACAGAGGAGAAAACTCAGACAGGTTGCGCAATTATCCAAAATAATATGAGCGAACGTCGAGCGAATGAACTGTCGCGTACACATGATACAATAGAACGCCCATTATCCGGACTAACTGGGGCCGGGGGTCGTCCGGCTGAGGGAAAAATCCGGATAGTGGATCGTCTGTTAGAGGCGCCGTACTTTCCTTTTGGCTGTGTTTGCCACAAGGTTTTCCTTGTTGATGATATATAGCGATTTGCAACGCCTTGATTATTTTCCATAATTCAAAATTTAAAAATCAGTCTCCGTTATCCTATTTGTCCTTGATCTATCACAGCTTCTGGGCGGTCTTATCCCCTATATACTGGTGACAGGCCGGATAAGGATGTCCTGGGATAAGGATGTAAGAGTACTTTCTATGCCATGCGAAACATCCTACCAACTTTGACCGCCCGACGGATCCGGTTAATAGAACATCCGGATAATAGACGTCCGGATAAGGGACGTTCTACTGTATTAATTCATCCTGAGCCCCATTTGTGGGACGTTACCGTTCCCTTGCGAAATACTGAGTTAGAACATTAGAGAAGTCTTTCAGTGAGGCCAGAGTGAAGGTTCTTACCCAGAAAGGTAACGTCCTAAGGTTTCGCTCTGAAGATGACAGCTTGGAAGCACCTTAACAGGTCATTGCCTTGCCGTGGTGGTGGGGACTGCGAAAATCACTTATTAAGCTGTAATTTATGTCATGCGGAATTACTCATGATGAACAGCTCAACAGCGGAGAGCTGTGACAAACTGTGATCCACTGGAGAAGGAAATGGCAACTCACTCCGCCATGTTTGCCAAGAAAAACCCATGAACCGTACTGTTGGAGTAACGAAGAGTCAGATACGACTCAACGACCTAACAAGAGCAACAACGACAAGCTGCAGTCATAGGAATGAAGGCTCCACCCATAGCGGGTTTCACATGTCGTAATGTGCAGACGAAACGAAGGAGTGGGATAAAGCGTTGGACATGTCCTGTTTCTATTGCCATCGTTGAAGCATGTGGGGCTTCAGTGAAAGCACAGGAAAACTTCACGCAGAATTTTTCGTATTGTAAAACAAAGTTTCCTGCATTCGGTTGGAAGGTACGGTAGCATCCAGATAAAAGATGGCAGCCTCGAAGGGCCGACTGGCGCCTCTATCCACTAGTACGAACTAGCTCATCCCCCCTTCAGAGATCAGAGGGCGGGCCAATTATTACACCCTGTCGCTTACCGTGGCGGTTCAGCGAATGCAGCTACCGAGCGAGCAAGGCATCGGTGCTGCCACATCAATTTGCGTAATACAGTTGGGACGTCTACTCTAAACAGATCTGCAACAGAGAACACAGCGATCTATGTCTAGAGGAGTCACTTACGCGGCGCCAAAGTATAAGCGCCGAGAGCTCCTATATAAGCAAAACATTCTGGCAACTCTTAAGTGATGGGTTCACATTGCCACTCAGCGCGACGAGTTTTCAAGCTGCAGCAAATCAATAACAAATGTGTCGCACTCTGGCTGTGTCTGTGTAAGCCGACAATTGGTACGCTCAAGTTAAAGTTAGAGCAACACCTGGAACAGTTCAGTTACCTGGGGTGTCAACTGCAGTCACCTGATACGCTGGTTCACTGTGAGGAAAACCAGCAGTTGCTCTATCTACTGGTCTGCGATCAAACATTCAGTGCAGCACTGTTATGCTACTAACTTTTACGCGGAATCGGTAAACCAGTTGCATTCGTTCGCAGGGCAGTAAGTGTAGTTGAAAAGCACTACTCTATTATTGAGAAATGAGAGCTCAGTACTGTATTTGGCATGACAAAGTTTGCCCAATACTACGATACGATAGTGTTGTTTATGTGGTCACCTGTTTGCATTCAAAAGAAATCATGAGCCGTTGGAACCTCTTTTTGGAAATCATAAACTTCCAAAATTAGCAAAGGATCAGTTGACTCAGCGGGTGACCATACTTGGGACGTATGATTATACTGTCGATTGCATTCCCGCTAGCCGAAATGCCCTGTCAGATGCTCTACCTCCGTTCCCAGTTCACTGCGTCGGCATTTCATTGGCTGAATCATAATAGTTTGCTGAAAGCCGACCAACTCTGACAGATCTCTGAGTTTCAGATCCTGCGGATGACGCTCGATTATGCCAGACGTCATACTGGGGATGATTGATTGAGCCGTCGATGTTCGCGATGAAGAATTTCTTGCACCCACCTTAGCAATGCGTACTCTTCCAGTTTTGTAAACTTGACCACCTACCGGAGGATCACTAAGAGAGCTGACTCCAATGGGACTTGTTTGATACTCCTCTAATATAGTTGGTTGGGTGAGAAGATCAAAAGGCTACGGAGAACACTCAATTTCAGAATATTCTTCGAAAGTTCAGTAAAGCTCCAGTCTCATATTAGGAATGGCAAGATAAAAATCCTGGTAAACCAACGCGTAGTTGGCACTCACGATGCTACGTGTATCTATTGTGCTTTATGTACAGAAGAGAAAGGCAGCACTTTGCACTGCAGATTCCGAGAACACAGGTAGTGCCTAACGAGGTGCACTAACGCAAGGGACAGGGTAAATGGAGGCAACGGAAACCACTGAGTCCGCTTGAATGTGCTAGATCCGGTCGCTGCGGGGAGACAAAGCGCTATGCGCATCTGCGGTGGCTGAGCACGTATCGCAATGCTCAGTTAATGTACAACCCAAGGTCCTCTGTAAAGAAAGGAAGAAAGGGAAATAGAAACAAGACCTTAACCCTGACGGAGAGATCGATGTCCCTGAAATCTGGACAGATCTCATAACCCGCGCGAAACGACGTTCGTTAAACCAACTGTTGTTTCCCACTGGATTGACGGACAGATTGAACTTTCAAGTGCATCAAATAAGATCAAAGAAGAATAGTCACAACGGAAGTCTCGGTGCGTTGGTATCTGCATTCTTAGACCAACAATTCGCTCTGAGCTACTCTCATTCAGCACGCCAACTACAACGATCTCTAACTTTAAGTTGACCCCACACCATCGGCTCCAGGCCAGCTCAATTGAATCGTGACAGTTTCAACGCTGAAGATTGCCGAATGCTTCGTGAGAAAAAGCTTCAGTATGATCGGTCAACGGGGTGGCTTCGTAATAAAACATGTATTCAATAAAATAGGCGATAATAACAACTTTTTTGAAGATAGGATGTCATATAACGAACGTATCGGTTTTCGTGATAGAGGCTACGGTGTGCTCGTTGTTGAAAAAACAAGAAATGGATTGAGAAAGGTCGAAGCTTTCAGGATCTTCAGGTCCCACGCTCGGCGTAACAGGTTATGAAGGTGAGTTTCAATGATACGTGTGAAGGTGAGTGTTATAGCGCCTGACACTCAAGAGACAGCCACGTCGTCGTCTTTTACTAGCCACACACACCCACTCACTTTTTGAAACGCAAGTACTCTATCTGACAGTAAACGAGCGATATTCTCCAACAGTGAGTTTCAGTGGTTTCTGTGTTGAGGTATCGTACTTTCAAGTTGGATCAGCAGCGTTCCTTTAATTTGTCGCCGTGTTTGTTTTGCTTTTTAGTTTTGGTTTCTTCTTTTTTGGTCGTCTTTATGTTGTGTGATATTGTTCTTCATTTTTCTTTCGTCCGTTTTTAATGTTAATATTTCATTTTCTTCCTTTTTTGTTTCTTCTTCTTGTGTGTGTCCATTCTTCTTTCTTCTGCCTTCATTCTCCTTTTCTTCTTATTAGGAGTGTTGTTTTCTTTATGGCTCTTTGTTCTGTCTTTGCTTTTACTTTCATTTTTCTCCATTTTTGCAAGTGTTATCTTCTAAAATGTTGCATTCTTCTTTTTTCTATTTATTTTTCGCTTTTGCCTTCCTTTTTGGTGTGTGTTGTGTATTATAAAAAGCATACGACACTTAGCCTCTGTCGTTACCTCGATGGGACACTAACTATTCCCTTAAAGACTGCATGCTTGGTAACAGGGTAGTGGATCTTCATTTTGATCTTTCTAAGGCTTCTTCCCGTTCTTAGTAAGGGTGTCTGCAAAAAACCAGTACAAACGCCCTACTAACGAATGGATGAGCAACTTGTTAGGAAATTCACAGAAAGCAACGTACGTAGCTTTCGGGACGCTCTAGTCCCATCATCAGCGCAAGATAGGGAGAAGGTGTTTACTCGGTTAAGCGTCTATATAGGCTTCTAAATTGGACAATGGATGGGATTAGCTCAGTATGGTGCAGCAACGGTATTTATTGATTAGTGCACTCCACACCTCACCAACCTCTGTACCCCGGTCGCGATTAATACAGTGAAACCACCTTAATCCGGACCCTTCTCTAGTCCGGACTCGTGGAAGACAACAATAGAACGACCGTATACACTAAAGATGATTGGGCTACCTGTGCGAAACGGGCAGTCACTTGGCGGAAACGACTATAAGGGCAGCAAACAACCAGCCAACGGTCCTTTCGGTATACATTAGCATAGGCGCAGACCAGCCAAGGCTCTGCCGAGCCAATCTCGACCAATAAGTTGACTGCAGCAAGGCACCTCGAGACCTTGGTTTCCCCAAATAAACAGAAATGTGGATCAAAGACCTGGTCTTTTTCAGTCGTATAAAACTACAACCTGTTCTCATATAACGCGAACGTTAGTTCCTGGAAAACCTTGCGTTACACGAGAACGCATTATGCGAGACACGTAAAGTATAGGAAAATTGGGTTTTGGGGCACATCGCCAGGAAAATTGTTTACCTGTTGTTGTGTCGGGACCTGCTGATCAGGAACCGGCACATCTTGAAGGTAAATGAACCTATGAGACCCATGTTGCTTGACAGGATTATACTCCGATATTATATTCACTGGGGTTTTGGGTTTTTGTGCGACTGGACTTGTTATCGTATTCTCGTGAATAAAAGGTCAGTTACGGAACACAACACCTGTAAACAATAAAGGAGCAGGTCGCAAATAAGCAGGGTTTAGAAAAAGGGACTCCTCCGTGTCTATGCTACTTATTCAACAACTAAGGATGCAGCGGTATGAATCCTGTCCCTCTTTGCTTCGTTCTTCGCTATTATGGTGGCCGCGTGACTAAGAAGTCTTACTGCCACATGCCTTCTCATTTCGTTCATAACGTCCCAGTACCTAAAGTTTCTCTTCAACAGTCAGCGCCTTTCTTTTTCGCCCACTGCTTGAGGACGCCGAGGTGGGAACCTTAGACATCTAACGGTTGTCCTTAGGCGTCGAGAGCTAGTAGACCACTTGCAAGGTAAGCTCACAACGAGGGCGCAAACGCTTGCTGAATCCTGTGCCCCTCTACTGCTACTCACTGGAGGACTCAGTGAGAGTCCTTTTTTCAACTTTCTTCTTCACTCCTTTTATCAACATTCTCTTCTTCTTCTTCTTCTTCTTCTTCTTCTTCTTCTTCTTCTTCTTCTTCTTCTTCTTCTTCTTCTTCTTCTTCTTCTTCTTCTTCTTCTTCTTC
>KN538423.1:181648-209967 GCA_000797535.1 Trichuris suis
TTCGGGATTTCGACCTATCGGGATTTTGACACATGCGGGATTTCGACTTTCGGGATTTTGACCCTAACCCATTGCACTAGGCGGCTTGTTGCACAGCCTGACGCTATTGGGAGGGGATATAGCTGAGATTCGAACCCCGAAAGTCTTCAAAATTTGTTACTTAAAAAGAACCTACTTTCGGTGCAACGTTTCACTGAAATGATGGAGCACCTTGCCCAGTCCTCAGCGTTAGTAAAAGTTGCTCTAAGAACAGGTTGTTCCTCCGCTAGATGTAGCAGAGAAACTGTGATCGAAGTGGCTATTTTCTTTCTGTGTTAGCAAGGATATGCAAATTAATTATTAAAATGAGCATGTGACTAAGTATGGCCAAGGAATTCTCGCTACGGGAAACAAGTACGCATGTTTTTGAAAAGTCATTCCTCGCTAGCACTTCAAGAACCTACGCTTCGCTTTCAAGTTTCTAATACACGAGATGCATTGTCTATATTGTGCACATGTGCCTTCTTCGATGGTTTAACTAGGGTTACACAAAAATGGGAATGCTAGGAGCTGTACTTATAGAGCTTCATTTCATAACGCAGCCAGTTTCCCGCTAAACGTAAATGTTTTATTGTAAAAACGCGAAAGATTCAGACCTCAGATGGTCTGATGTCAGAGTATAATGCGCATTTAAGATCAGGACGTTGGATTCCAAAGCCTACAGTTTCTTAAATATGAATAAAACATGCCTGTTTTTAACAGGAAACAATACGTGTTAAAAGATGAAACTTATGTGAAACGCTTTAGAGCAGTGATTCTCAAGGGGCGCTAGCACCCCCTGAGGACCCTGGAAGATTTCAGGGGGCTCTGGAAGGCCGAGCAGGCGCTAAGTGGCCTCACGCGCTACTGGGAAAGAAGCAAGTGAAGGCTCTCTTTGGACGCTGGTTAAATGATGGTTGGAATGCAGAATGCAGATGAATAGCAGATGCGAAATTCCCCCGGCATGGCTTAGTGTCCGCAGGCTAACTCTGTATGCGAATCGCCTGCCTGAACTCTGCCCCCAGACGAGTGTAGCTGTGACAGACGCCTCTGGTATTAGTTACAGCTGTCACAACAGGGTACCAGATCATCTTGTGGGTGACTCACTATGAATCACTTCACCTCTTGCATATTGCTAATCTGCCTTCCAGGGAGAATTAATTCTAGATGATTCCTATTGGTCAGCTTTATTTCTAAATTTTAGGGGCAAAGTTTTGGCCCATCGTTTGTCCTTTCCCGTTTCTGCATTTTCTGTGAGCGCAGAAAGCGCTGGTAAGGCAGTAAAAGCAGAGAGGAATGACGTAAACCATCCATCGAATGTATCTCAATTCGCTTCTGTCAGATGAAGGAGCGGCAGAGATATTCCGCGCGAATACTAGCGAGAGAGGAAGGATGGGAGTGCCGGCGAAATCTGAGCGCTGTAGTGGGTACTTGTGCAGGAAAGGTTGAGTGACTATGCTTTAGAGCTTTAAACGTAATTACGTTGGTAATGAAGCAATACGGGCTGCCTTCCACAAATGGTAATGAAGCTTTAAATACTAACACATTTTATCTCATTACCTATGAGAATAAATTTAAGCGATAGCTGCCAGCTACACTCATTCTTCTTAAGCGGGAGTAACGAAACGTTGCTTATAGAGAAACGTGCAGCAGACTTCTTTGAAATTACAAAGTTACTCGTGTGGGAAAGTCTTTACTGCCTAATGTGGCAGTCATCACAATCAATGACTTCTTGTTGTGAAAATTCTTAGTACTGCTTTACTGCACTGGCAGTTTATCGATTTTTAAACCAACGCGATTAACAGATTTGGCATGAAAAGATCAGGTTGCTTCCAGCAGCCCAGCGTAAAATTGCTTATCTTTAGCGTTTGTAAATCAGCTAATGTTATCTCATGATTTCCTTCAGCCCAACTGATTTACCTCTCAAGCTGGAGGTGGGACATGGTTATTGCCGAAAACTTTGTCCAGAATAAAAGATTTACACCTGCACGGGCAGTTCATATGTATATACACGCGTCTATGTACTTACGAAACTTTATACGCGCCAGTACAAGAAAGCTATTCCTTCAAGAGCTGATATTATGCACATTTTCATGTCCACGCATAAGTTCATACGCTAATCAATATCATCTACGTGAATAATTAGTTTCATTTTCTCGGAACGAAATTCCCTTTACGGAGCTTTCGAACTGTAAGCTTCTTCTGAAAACTTTGTTTTATCTGTTTCTGATTTCCTAATAAAGCCATGCGTCTAAGCTTTCGCCGTCTTTAGGAGCAACATGAAACTTCAACACGTAAAAAGAAGTTTATTTTCTAGGCTCGCAGAGTGGGATAACAGAAGTTTAATTCAATTCTACGGTCTGTGAAATCATATACAGGTAGTCCTGGTATAACGCGTGTTCATGCAGCGCGTTTTCGTTTATATGCGATTTTGAGGTCGTTGTACTTTCTCACATAACGTGATTCTATTTTCGCTCATACGCGATTTTGCTGGTTGAAAAGCATGAGCGTAAGGCAAAGTCTCCCTGTCTTTTTCATCTGACAAGAGCAAACATTAGCCACGTTTTGATATTATGCGAGTTCTTCAGTCATGTACAAGTGGAGCGGTCATTCTACCGTGATACAAAAGTTTATGATTTACATCAAAAACTATAACCTGAGAATGGCCATTAATAACGTCGTCGTTGCGTCGTAGGAAAGACGTAACGAAACAGTGTTTGAATCACGTTTGGCGGAAACTTATCCCACATCTGACCAGTGAATTTAAAGACTTTCAACCTTATGCTGCGTTCAGCTGGTAAACAGGGTGGGCTTTGAAGAAGTGGAATATCAGGACGTTGGAGACGTTTTGAGTCGACAAACTGATGAGCTGACCACGTAAGGAGCTGCAGAGGAAGCGGAAGGAAGTGAACCAGATGATGATGAAAATCAGGAAGCACCTTTACGAGAGCTAGCCACTGCTGAAGTATCAGATGCTCTAGAAACTATTGGGCAGCGGTTACAGTGACTCGAAGACAATAACTGTAATGTAGAACGTAGCAGGATAGCCGAAAGAGGTGTCCGAGCTAGTTTGGAGCCATATAAGCAACTGCAGTACGAAAGAAGGGTGTGTGCGAAACAAAAGAAGCTCGATTTCTATTTTACTCTGATGAAGAAGCAATGTGATGACGACGAAGCGCTAGCTTCAACGTCTAATAGAATCTCAGTTCGCCCGTAACTAAGGAGAGTAAGATAAAAAAAGTGAGTTCAACGGAACTCCATTCTTTCCTGGGTATGAGGACGTTTATTTTAGAACTCAGAGAACCTCTTTGCACAAGCTAAAGAAGTTCCTGTAAACCAGTTTGAACTCTACTCGCGATAAAGGGTTCCATCGCAAAGTCGCCGCCATAAAAGGAAAGAGCGTGTTATTCAGATGTGGTGTAAGAGGAATCATGCCTCCGCGTGTCTAACGGTTGAACAAATAGCTTAGATACAGCGTAATTCCTTTTTCAACGCAGCTTACGATTTTTCTCCGTTATTGTCTACAAGTAGACAATCCTTTTGGCACTTTGCCCGAATCTGATCTTCCTACACCTTAAGTGTCTCCTCTAACGCGATTCCGTATAACGCGAGATTTTCCAGCAACCAAACTCTCGCATTATATGAGAACTACGTGTACATAGTTTTGACCATAAATTACACCTGTATATTGAGTTTCACAATCTACATTTGCACTCTATCACTAACAAAGAAATGCACAGTTTGCAACTATATTGGTTGTTAAAAATAAACCCAGGGAAACACGGAATACTCTTATTCTTTCATTTTCCTATTACCTCTCGATTAATCCATCCATGGACATTTACCTACCTCTGTTATGTTCAGAAGTTCTGACGCAGTCAACTGCACGTGCTGCGCTGCGATGACTAACCTCATGGTACATTTGAAAAAGCAAGAGTGGTTGGAAATTTTCAGAGAAAGAAAAGAATCAGAGAACATTAAACAGTTCATTTTAGAAAGGTGGCGCAGTGAACATTGTTGGGAAGCAAACACTCCCCAATCTTCCAAATGGTTATCGATTCATTCCACATTTTATCGTCATTCTTAATCAACCTTTCCGCTTCATTTTAAGGTTCCTCAGGAAATAGGTTACGACGTTTGCTCTTCAATGAGCGTTCCGTATTTACAGGAGGATGGACGAAGCAATGAATCTTAAACAGTTGATAAGCTTAGCCAATAAAGTGACCACTTGAAATCTGGATGTTGTAACGTTCGTGCCCGGAATTTGCCCACCCGCGGCAGCGCTCCCCAGTTATGTCATAGCATAGTGATGATTGATAATCGAATTATTTGGTGAACTGTGATGGCACGGTGTAAGAGGCCATTGAACTGCGGCGGCTCTAATCTACCGTGCAGACCGATCATCTGGCGGCTTTGTTTTAGCGTCTACACTGAGCCGACTGTGCGCAGTCTCCTTGCTCAACAGGTGCTCTCAGGAACAGCCGGACTGTACGCGCCGTGCCAGTTTTTCTAATTTTCAGTTTTCGCAGAAAAAGTACGACCAACGTTTCAGTTGTGTTTAGTTTTGGTTTAGGCATAAGCGGCCTACAGAAACTGTTTTGGCGAACTTTCGGTTAATGCAGGGAGCAATGAGCAACAGCGGCTTGAGCGGCGAATAATTTGAGCGACCGAGTAGCTCAGCCGCGTTCCTGCACTGACAGGGACATTGGGTTCCCGCAGATGCAGATCCTCTCACGGAGGAGCACTCCGTGCTATTGGAGGAACTGCACCGCGGTGCTTTCCTACATCGTCGGGAACAGAACTTCTTGCACTGCGGTAGCGTTCGACTGCGCAGGCATAATCGTGCCTGCGCAGTTCTCGCTTTGCCTTTTTATTCCACAAGTTCCCTGACAAAAAAGCGTGCACAGGAGTTCAAGGTCGCAATTGACGCGCTGCACGCTATATTGGCGTCTTCCGCTCTGCTGAATAGGACGCCATCGCTAATGGGATTATCCCTAATGCTGTTAGGCAGCTTGACCTCAATTACGTAAACCCTTCGTGTGAGTCCACATTTCGGGGAGGAACATTACAAGTCCCGAACTTCTGTTTCCAAAGTTAAACATAGAAAATATACTTCTCTGTACGAGTTAGTAGAATTTCATAACGGAATATGAATGAACAACCCATGATGGTTGTATTTTTTACCAATGAAAGCGTGGCCCTCAGGACTAGTCGTGTAACATCATCAGCTCTATGTGGAATTACCATTCTGAATCGTCAGACCGGCTGTGGGGAATGACCATTCCGCTCTGTTACAGTTTCGCTGACTATGGAGAGTGCTATTTCCCTGAAAGCTCCGCTTTCCCTCCACATCTGTACTCTTTAGCGCTAATAAACGGTTTCTATCCGTTGCAGATAGAACGTGAGATGTTGTAAGTCTGTAGCGTTATTCTGTTGAGCGAGTGAAGTCGATGCTGCTTAAACTGTTTGTTGCAAATAAATCTCGTAGCTTTTAGAATCGACCTTTTCGTCATGAGCGCGACAGAAAGGGACCTAACCGCGAAAATACGGAAGCAACGAATAACTACAACGCTGATGCGATGGAACAAGGTGTGTTCTGAAAGCTACGTGATTTGTCTGCAACAAAGAGTTTGTGTCGCATCCACTTCCCTTGCTCAACAGGACAAGGCTGAGAAATACAACATCATAATGTTAAATATTGAAAACATAACATTTCTTTACGGGAAACTTTCATGGAGTGCAAGATTTATTTACGGAATGATCCCGTTAGAACTTTAATAAAACCGGAGCTTTCAGGTGATAAATCTTCACCCGTTCGGCCGCTGACGACGCGTAGAAACAGAACATTCTGTTGGTTACCGCTGATGACTGGTGATGGTGTTACACCGGAAAGCTCCGGTTATTAGAATAAAAAAACGGGCACCTACCGTAAAATAAACGTCTATACAACATGAAAATATACGGTCCCGTTAAGAAGAGCTACGTATTCAGTTTCTTCATTCCTTCACAAGTTTCCCTGTGGCAAGCTGGCTCACCTTGAATCTGTTGATCAGCTCTCCCAAATCTCTCACAACTGCCATCCATTTCTTCTAACTGGCACAGCTCAGAATCCCGGATTTCAAAATCATGAATATCAGTATGCCGAAGACCAAAATCCTGAGACTGAAGAGAATGATCTATCAACATCCTGAGCTCAAAATCCTGAACCTCAGCATCCTGAATTTCAAAATTCTTGACGACCAAGTGTAAAAGCCATAATCCTGAAAGCCAGTAACACGAATGGATGGATTCTACTGCAGCCGGATACACTGTAGAATTTTTGCACTTGCTGCTGCTAAATAGGGGAAGCATTTGAATCGTAGAAATTATCTTTGTATTGCAGACGTGTTCATTTTCGAAGCATTCTACCGTGCATAAATAATCAAGTGTTAAAGGAGCGATGAGATATGTATAGTCGAACGTGTTGTGGCTGAGAATGAAATGAGCAAGTGAGTTAACTATTGATAACATTGTCCCGTATGTAAATTTGATTGAATTCAAGTTCTGTTGAATCAGGACAAATGGCCCTGCGTGTTTTGGTTTCGCAGCTTTGTCTGAATATCACTCCAGTTCTACCTGAGGATGCTCCGTACTAAGAATTATTCAATCAGTTCATGCACAAAATCAGGTTCAGGCTTTGGCTTAGCATTTGAGAGCCAATACGTAACGGTAGACATTTTGCTGGTGACAAACAAACTAAAATATTAATACAACGTACAATTTGTAAACTGCCCAGCAGTCTACTATTTATAGTTTGTTTATGTGGCCACAAACCCAGTGAGGTATGCTAAGGAGAAATTGAGCCATTTCGAACGAAACAAAACAATACCGCCCCTTTTGCAAAAAACGCATGTTCAAATATTATGAGCTATTAGCAAAAAGCATTTTAGCCTACAATGTTTTCTGCTTATGATATGCTCACATGAATGAAAGGACATAGTAAAACGCAGATCCATTGTATTCATGATATATTTGACTGTTAAAATGCTCTTGAAAATTTTAGCATGTATGAAAGATTTTGCCTAAACATCATTCTTAATTTGATATTAAGGGACAAAGATCAAACCTGTTACTCAACTAAAAGGAGTAGTAAAGAAGCGAGCAGGGGAGTATGGCAACTAACACGCAAGAGTAGTCGGAACGCATTAACAGAGTGCCGCAAACGGAGTGTGAATGAAGGCAGCATTCTCTAGCAGCAGTTGTTGTCGAAATAAGGCCTACGACACTAAACTAATGCTAACTTGAATATGCTAGTTCAAATATTTGCTGAAGTATTAATTCGTAAGAAAAAAGAAAAACAAAAAGTAGTAATTGATAATAAAGGCAACTTATGGCAGGCCACACAGTAGGATTAATGCGAGGAAGAAATAAGGGGCCTTTTTACATGTGTGCCTCGCGAGAGACCACACGCCATACCTTTGCCCGGAGTACGGCAAGCTATTGTGTTGATCAGTGATCGGCTTGACCTTGACGGCAAGGTGTAATGGGCCATTCAACAGTAGCGGGTCCAGACGTCTCAATTACGGCGGCTTTTTGATGTATCCGCTGTCGCAATTTTCCCTTGACGCAGGAAGAGCAAGAGCGCGTGTCTCATGTTTTGGTTTAAGCTTAGCTGGCCTACAGGCACTTTCAGCAAAACTTCGGTTCAGCCAAAAAGACAATGAGGATGAGCGGACTAGTTCACTGATAGCTCCCGTCAACCCTGACAGGCGGTTTAATGTACTGATTTGCGGAAACATGAAAAAGGTATAAGTATACACGAGGATGAACAAGATAAATGAATATGTAAATAGGGCAAATAGAAATACACTAGAAACTCGATTATCCGAAGTAATTGTTGCAGAGGACAGTTCGGATAATCGAAAATTCGGATATCAGAGTGATCTGATGTCTGCCGTTTTTGGCTATATTTTGAGTTTATTTTTTGTCAGCTCTGTTTTTCCAAGACGTCCTACAAAAGTTTATGTTTTGCAACACTTTATCGTCAATATCATACCAATAATTTACACAAATTTGAAAAAATCCATTATAGAAGTTTGCTTTAACGCCGTTCTCCTCTTGTTGGCGGCTAAATTATGGGTATTTTACAAACAGCATTTTTTTGAGTCGCACTCCTCTTGCATTTCGAACTATTGTAGAGCAACCTCCAAACACTAATAGACCTTCTCGTGCGAAGGGCATACATCATCTAACATCTCACCATCGCAGAACTATTCTTCTTCTTCTTCCTCGTCTGGCCCACCGTGTAAGTCTGACACTGTTGCAACAATTTCATCATCGTTCAGTACATGAAACCCTGCATCCTCGTCGCAAGCCAACCACATGTTCGTGTCAGACATATTGCATTCGTCTAATATAGAAAGGTGTTTTATGGTGTCAAGTATTTCTGCCACTTCATCTTCTTCTGTATCAGTATTGCTGAAAGATCTGGACAGTCCTCTGTTAATAAAAATGTAATTCGATGCGTTTCTTAGTGTTGACTGTTTTATAGAATACCAGCATTCCGCTATCATAAAGCAGCAATCTTTCAATGTCATTTTCTTGTAAAAACTGATGACAGAACCAATACTGCTATTCTCAGGCAACAAAAAGTAACGGAGAAGTTCCTTCCGGCAAAGGAGCTTCAGAGTTGCAATTACCCCTTGATCCATCGGCTATATCAAGGACGTAACATTAGGTGGTAACAACTTAGACCGGTGGTTTGTACGGCGATATCGCATTCATCAGCGATGTGATGCGTCGTTCACTATGGAGAGTATAAGACTAGTCTTTCCAACAAATAGATGCAATCTATTTCATTTTGCCCAAAGATTAAACTTTAGTGCTTCCTGGCGAATTCGGATAATCGGAAATTCAGATAATCGAGTTTCTAGTGTACGTCATAAACGAATACACATTCGTTTATGACGTGCACTAGAAACTCGATTATCTGAATTTTCGATTATCCGAATTCATGTACATGTACATGTGTACATGAAGAATTAGGCTCCTTGGTATTAAAACACTGAGTGCGCTCTCGCATGCAAGTACGGTGTCGCTGGAGCACTCCCTGCTCCTGCAGGTACTCCTCAGCCGCGTTTTCTTGCATGTGAGGGAACAAAAATCATGCACGCTGTCCATTGTGTAGGTGTGACACAGCTATGCCTGGAAGCAGGTTTAGCGTTGTTGTTGCGCGTGTCATGCACTTGTTCACGCTATGGCAAAGCTCAACCGCTGTAACGGTTCGAGAGGAATGAATAAGGAAACCGGTAAACTGAGAATTAAATAAGAAAGGGGAAGGATTCATACTGAAATAAGGAAAAGGCGGTAGCGATGATGAGGAAGAAAGTTACAAAGAAGAGCTACAAAGTGCCTAGGGAGCACTTAGGAGCCCGTCGTGTTCTTACAAATACATGGCAAGCTAATTTTCTTTTCTTTCTTCTTTCCGTTTCTGTTATCATTCAGCCAGCCCCCCTTTTTCCTGTTTCAGTATAAATTCTTCCTTTTCTTATGTTTAATTCTTAGTTTATTGGTTTGTTCATTCATTCCCTTCAAACCATTTCCATTAACCCCTTCTTTGAGTTCTACATTACATCTTTAATTCTTCTGAGTTTTTCATTACAGATTTTCCCTTTCACATTTACTTATTACCCACTTATGTTTTACCTTCTTATCATTTTCTGTTTGAACTTCCTTTGTAAGTAGCAGATGCAGTAGTAAGCGGCTAGTGCACAATGAGTTGCGCATGCAGACGGCTAAGCCCTGTTCGTGATTGCCCGTGTGTTCTAAGTCAGCTTTTTCAAACGGTGCCAAATCAATCCGTAAATATATTGTTAATAATAAATAATTGCCCCGTTACGATGATGAGGAAGAAACTACAAGTAGACTGTGATTAGAAAACCACAGCTTGCTGAAACCTCAGCTTCCATTATTTTGTATGCAGCGACTCTTCTTCTTCTAATTTTCTCTTGATATATTAATGGTACTCTATGTGGAAATGACAACATTCAATTATTATTAGATGTGAGCAAAAACGTATCTGTTTTTTTGTCAAATTTAAAAATATACAAGGTCAACCTGCAAGAGCAGTGCTCGTTCAAAGTAGTTCCCTACTACTTCACAGTGTAGTGTAGTCACTGCATTCTAAGACCTGAACACGGACGTTTCGCTGCCGTCGTTGTACCCTCCGGTTAAACAACAGCAACCTGTTGTTTTCTCATTCCAGGGTCCATTGGCGTCTTGGTGGCGCTCATATATCCTTCGGTCAATGAACAGTTCTTCAGTCAAAGAACAGCTGCGCCAGGATCACAGTACAAGGAAAGGTTGCGGAGGTGGAAACATTACCTTCAGAAGTGTTCAGAGCTGCATGAATGATACGCTCAAAAATAATTTTGATGTCATTGAAAATAAACTTTTTATTAAGTTTTTCTGGGAACTTTTCGAACAACCCTCATGCATTGTTAAAAAAAGATAACTGTGCAGCTAAAGGACTTGGGTAGGTATCAAAACTAGCTGCAGCCTAAGTGAAGATGAATTCTAAGGATGCATCTTTTAAAACATACACTGAAACATGAAAAACAGGCATGCTTTGCCAAGAAGCTTCAGAACCATTCTTATATATTTTCTTTGCTTAACGCATATGGTTGTCCAAACTGAGCTACGCCGAATTGTTATGTGTAGACGAAAGAAGTTAAATACGAACTTGTTTAGAAAAGGCAACATAGCAAAAAGTCTGAGCAAATTTATTTTTAGCGAGTCCTTAGCAACTGTTAAACTTCTACAATCTATGTTTTCCGTACAGTCACAGAGCAGTGATCTCATCTAAATAAAAGAAACTTAAAGAGATTCCTATTTCGTGAAGTATATGGGCGTTATGAAAAGATCTTGAAAGTCTGTTCAAATCACTTGTGACTGGTTAAGTTACGCTATTAGAGCGGAAAGTAACGATCATGTACCAGCAGTCGTAGAAAAATCAGTTGCCTTGCAAGTTGCATTCTTCATGTGAAAAGATGTTGTTCTTTTCATTCAGCGAGGCGTTTGTCATAAGCTCACTCATGCATGTACCGTGTATGCAAAGTATCAACGGACTGATAGTGCAAATACTATTTATATCAACAGTCACGCTAATTGCGGGTAATGTTAAGCAAGATTCACAGAACATGACAGCATTGTAAGTGCAAATAAGAATTCTGAGAAGCTATTATGGCAGGCCAACCTGATTATAACAGCAGAGTGAAACTGGGATCCATTGTACTGATATTTGGCTTTTCGAATGTCCTTGAGAATGTTAACACGTATGGAGGATTTTGACCAACACGATTCTTAATTTTACACCAAGGTTGTCTACACTGTGAAAAAGATACTGGGGCGACTGAATAAAGGGATGGGAGGTGGTGCTTTTCGTAGAAGACACGACTGGATCACACCAGACGGAGAAGATGAAGGGGAAGGTTCATGCCTGGATTAACATCTGTAGGCAAGGGACGGAACGTTAGTTGTGCAGCTTTGTTCCCTGTTAACCCAAATACGCATGAAGTGAACATGAGTTTTTATTTCCGTCAGAATGAAGATCCATTGTCATGGAACCTCAGGAGATTTGTTGAAGAGTCGTAAGCTGCTGTTCTACGTCTCCATTTCAATTCCACAGTCCTTCAAATAGCGTCGATTTCATACTTAAACTATATCTCCAGACCCTGTTATTTCTGGTTTCCAGATTATTTACATAGATCCTGACCACAAATCATCCTTGATTCCGAAAGCTACGTCCCTTAATTTGACATTAAATAAACCGGTTGTTTCGGAAACATGATAAAAATGTTTTACCAAATTTGTCCTTTGCTTCCAGGAATTGTGTCGCTCCCACACTGATTAGAAGCAGCATTTCAATGATATTCAGCTTTTCACACCAGCGGTCAACAGTGGTCCCTCGGTATGGAATCTCATCAAGACTTTGACGTTAGTATCAGTACACGCATATAGAGGTTCTATGCAGACTGTAGTGGTTGGCTCTCCTAAACTTTCTGGCCGTAAGGTTTGGCGTGAAGTAGCGTGAAACAGAATGCAATTAGAGACTCCATTACAATATTAAAACATAGTGCTTTACCATACTGAAACATAGTAGTTCAGTTTTATTTCAAAATATGCCATGTTAGGCATTCTTCTTTATTCTATTAAAAAAGCTTTCGCCATTCTTGTTTTCGACTTCAGACGGACTTGTCAGCACTTCAAAATTAAGTACTTAAGAGTTCAGCTGGTGTACCTCAACTATAAAAATTTTTGGTTGAATATTGGTATCTTGAAGCCAACTTCGGTTCATTTTTAACTTGAAACATTAGCATGAAGTCAACAGTGAATTTCAAACAAAATTATCAACAGAAAAAAATGTCTGCTGTGCTAGTGTCTACTGTGCTTACTGACTTGAACAAAAAGCGTCACAGAGGATAGGCTAAGCTTTCAAAAAGTTAACCTACGTCTATTTTTGCAGATTAATTTGCGAAGAGTGTAAAAAAAGAGTGAAAAGGAGCTGCATATGGGAAATGATTCCTTCGATCAATCTGCTTGAAATGCTCTTCGTGTGGCATTGAATACTTTGGAAAATTTGACTGAGTAAATTATTTGCTAGTTTTTTGTCCCTCTCCAAAACAAGTTCTCAGCGCCAGTGCTAAAAAAGCCATAGTCATGGAGAATGGGGAGAAGAGAACAGGTTAGAAAAACAGTGGCGGCGGTAGCTGCAACAACAGTCTAGTGGTCATCGATTGCGTAACCGAAATGATACATTACGGGACGATTTTGAAGAAATAAAAATAGAAACCAGAGTTGGTTGGAATGTCCAACCAAAGACTGGTTTGGAACATCGAATTTACTGCGTTCCATGCTGACTGCAAAAGTGAACGAGAGTTAGCCGGCTGTCTTGAGCCGACCATGTCTGTTTGCCCATGCTCCAGGAAGACGCCGATCTACTGTTTCTGACTGCCCTGCTTGACTGCGGTAAGTCCAGTTTTAGCCTACGAGAGAAGCTGGCTGCGTTGACGCAAAGTGATAAAATCGCGTTACTATTGCGTTTACGCTTCACTGGTGGACCTATGTTGCCGTCTGGTCAGAACCGGCAGTATCCACGCATCTCACGCATGGAAGCTAATGGTCTCAGGCTTCCAGCCCCAAAAACACTCAGTCACGTATCACTCGCGCACCACTTCTGTCAAGCGTCGTTCATTTAGTTTGTATAGCAAACTTACCAATTCCGATGCTAGGAGGCACTCAAATGAATTCAGCCTGACTTCAGAACAAATGCCTCTTAAACAGCAATCTGTACATCAATCGTTCTTCTACCCTTTTTGCTCTTTCTCTTAGAAAATATACGACTGTTGGATTGTTTCTTCGAATTTGTCCTTTCCAGGAACGAAGCAGTTCACAAAACTGCTGGATACTCTTGCCGAAAAATGGAACTGAAACTGCCAATAGCCTTAACTACGTTGGGCTGCTTATTAAATATTGGTAAGTATGCGGTGTCTGCCTGCATCAATGACCTGGTCCAACATTATGCATGTAATATGTGGCGTTACTTTAAGTAGTCTCATTTTGTCTGCATTCCAAGAATAATGCGGGCGAGGTGGTATTGCCTGTTGAATCACAGTAACTATTTTCTGTGCTCAAATGCGTTTTGCTGCTAAAAACTTGGATTTCAGCTTATACGACAAGAAGAAAAATTAACATCTCCGATTCACTTCTTTTACAGTTCACAGAAGGAAAGTTGGTTAAACACTTATGTATTAATGCAGCTATAGCACTTGCAATTCTGCAAAGTGCTACCCACAGATAAATAATGTACTGTGAAAATGTCTCGCATTGTTTCTCCTACCTCGTGCGTTTCAGATGCCCATATATTTTAAACTGAATGCTAGGTTTCATTTTTCCATAATGAGGAAAACGTTATAATTGTAGTAATGAACCTAAAGTAAGTTTTGAAGACAGAAAGACTAAGTTTTCATGTATCAGATAAAAGCCAATCTTTGCCATACGTACGTGAGGGTTACCCGGTACTTAAAAGAGAATTTTCAATTTAGTTTTTGGTAGACATGCAGAGAGCAGTTTATGCGATCCCAGGGAATATGCGAAAGCTATGCCTGATGACCAGAGCAGATTTTTTCAATGCGTCAACGTTGTGTGAGTGCCCCTTCTTTTCTGTGCAGCGGACGAAATTGATTCCTTCTTTGTTAAGTGCTCATGTAGGTGAATGGGCAATACGCAAGTGCCCACCTGGCTTTGTCTTTGAAGCAACGAAGCAGAGGTGCAAGTCTGCAGAAGCAGTCAGACGCCAGCAATCCCTTTGCCAGCTGGACCCAAGCGCTGTAGGATGCCCGCAGGTCTCCGTTTGCCCAAGTAATACAAGCGGTAGGCCTGTATTCAATGCAGAAAATCGCTTTTGCATTTCAGCTCTAATGACTAATCCAGTGGCAGGTGGAAACTGCCATTGGTCAACTGCTGGACTAGCACCAGTGCCTGGCATGTCAAATAGCTTTTTGCAATGCATTCCAACTACGCCAGAGTAAGTGGTTTTAGAAGCACATCGTTTCTGCTTAAATGCAAGTTTAATAGCAATCAATGTGGCACTTGGTCGCAGATGTCCTGTCCAGAGGGAACTACTTTTCAGGCAAGTTTAACCAAAATTGCAAATAACTCAATTTTCTAATCCAGAAGTCAACAGTTATTGGATCATTCGTGAATTAAGCAATATTTTTGATGTTCAGAGCGATCTTCAAATATGTGTCACGGTTAATATGCAGAACACGTGTCATCAAACCTCAGGCAACATAGCGTACCCTATCTGCCCCTGTGGTCCAAACAACTTATGCCCAGGGTCAGCTTCTTGCTACTCAGGTGTCTGTTGTGCTGTTGTTATAGTCTTTCCTGTGGTGCAGCCAACGATCCTACCCACGCTGCCGCCAAGACCACTGCGTAAGTAAACAAAACAGGCACGAGCATTTGCTTTAAAACTTTCAACTAACTGCTCTACTGCTGCGCTATTTGTTTTCCTCTGATTGTGTTCACTAGGTGTAGCTGGGCAGGAGCTAGTCATACTGCAGTCAGTAAGAATACAGCACATTGTACTTAATGCATTTCAAAGCTGGCGTAAACAGCTCGCGAATTTCAATGGTATTATAAAATTAGTTTCCTCGAATCATTCATGAACTGTTTGGTGCCTCTGGACAGGCAAAATTAACTACATACAGATCATCATTCGAGCATTCAAATGGAATGATGGAAAGAGGAAAAATTTCCAAACCTTCTCATTGAGCATGCCCGTATCAAAACCTTTTAGTGGGTTGTTCACGTCGATCATTGCTAGTCATCTACTAAGCGGTAAATTCCTTAAAAAGGCGGTAAGAAACTGAACTTCCCAGGCGTTTGGACAACTCTGTATTATCATTCTGCCTGCAGTCACTATGTCTGCATTGTCAAGATCGTCCTTTTAAGCGAGCTGGAACTTTCAGAGCAAAGCATATTCTGGATGTCTCATGTAACACAGTCAAGAAATTTTGTTTATCCACACAGGATTTTGCTGTATTGCAAGAAAGGTCAGGAGCTTCGCCATCAGCTTTTAACCAGGCTTTTAATTCAAGCGTGCAGATTGAGTACATACGTGAACTAAGTGTGCATTAATGTTTGCCATGCTCACGTTTATGCACTGACCACACTTTCCTTCAACTGAAACAACAACAAGGCATGCCAGTCTGACCAAATAAGCTTGTCACAGGCAGCAAAAGTTTGCGAAAAGCACATTTGCAGAAGCTTAAGTCAGTAGTGGCAAAGGGCCTTTTCCCACTGAGTAGAAAGGAGGAAGCATATGCTTTGTTGACGTAAAAGGGACTCTTGCGTCGTGTATTAGTTGAATTAATATATCACTGCACGCTGTCTTGTAATGCGTGTAAGCTTCATTTAAAGAATTTTTATGGTCTGGTCCCATCTTAAGGCTAAGCATGTCAAATCAACCAAACACGCCCTACAAGCGAGCAGTTATTAGGAAAAATGCAGGATTCAATGATACTCAGATCGTAGCTTTCAGAACGGTGTATCAACGAAAGCGGAAAAGCTCGTTTGCCGTCGCTTGGGCCAAACCGTGAAAAAGCAACATTAATGCATGTGTTTACCGTTATTCATCCTTGTTGATGTGAAATGATGCCACCTCTTCAAATTTAAACTATTTTCAGCAATATGTCCAAATGGGATGGCAGCCGTTTGTTTCTGCCAGTTGAGTTCTCAATGCCCTCCAGGTTATGTTTGTCTTGCCGGTGGTTGCTGCCCTCAGGTGACGCCAAAGCCATTGCCTATCTGCCCAAACGGCCAGACTGCTGTTTCCCTTTGCTATGGAGTAGGTCAAAGCAACTGTCCCGTCAACTATGAGTGTTTCAATGGGGGCTGTTGCCCGGTGCCTCTGCCCGTCTGTCCAGACGGCGTTCAAGCAATACAGCTCTGTAGCGATGATATGAGCTGTCCAGCAGGGTATGGCTGCTTCAATCGCGGATGCTGCAAGCTTATTATCTGCCCAACTGGAGTTGCCTCAAGTCAGTATTGTCAAGGTGAGTCAACTGCTTCTTATGCTTTACTTTTCACTAATGATGTATGGAGTGTGCCTACTGATGAGCATTAGGAGTCTAAATTTGTCCAGTCAATTCTGTCATTAGTTACTTGCTACGTTGTAGTGGCAAGTGATACCTTTAGCGATTCTTTCACACGACTGTTAACGGTTTATCCATGGATGTCTCAAATTAAGCATGAATGCCCTATTTGGAAAATAAGCAGGTATTAACTGAAGCATGGCTCAGAGCGCACTTGTTGCAGCCGCAGCAGCTCTCAGCGTAAACTTTTTCACTCTTCAACTTTTGAACCCTTTCTTAAGGAAGCCCAACGTTTAATTTTGATATAATGAATAAGAATTCCAGTGGAAAGCAAAGTAAGCACTATATGTTTGGGGTTTTTGTTCATTCATCAGCTAAGGGGAGGCCACTCCCTTTCGAACGTTTAAATGCTTAGGAAGGAGAATATGGGTGCGCATACGAGGGTCACAAAACTTCACCCAGCAGACTGAATTTATTTCTACAGCGTTAATGGTGATGCTCTTGAAAGCAGAATGCTAAACTTAAAATTATCTCCGATAAAACAAGGCGCAGGAAAGAATTATGATGAAAAAGTGCTTTCTATATTTTTGCTGCGTAACATGCTTACTGAGGGCTTTTGTATAAACTATATTTACTGTACGTTTGAAAATTCGTGTATGCATTTATGTTAACAGTATGCTGCTAATGAGTAGTCAGACTGCATTAAGTGAGGCGCTCCGGACGGATACCAGTACGTATGAATGTGTAAACAAAATTATCAAGGTTATTATTGCTATTTCAAAATCTAATATTGACTGCAATAAAGGACTTCTGACAGCGCAATGGATTTTCATGTTGCTACAAGCAATCGAAGACGGTTTCTTGTAAAGGGCTTCGCTATTTTCATAACTGATCTTCAGTTCAAGGATTTGGCCCTTTGGTGTGGGCCAAAGCTGTGAACTGAAGATCAGCTATGTTGCTACAAGTATACCAAAAACTCTTCGCATCAAAACTTTCAGTCCAAAAAAGCAAATACAGAGCTTTCAGGACCATCTTTGTACCGTCATCGAGTTTATTTTTAGTGTGCGAAAATAGGAACCTTTGACTTGCTGCTTTCAGATAGAGAAAGACTAATGATCAAAGCAATTCGGACATGCTAAAGCGAACGATTCTATATGCCTGACGGTTACTACTGTCGTTAGTGAACGGTGAGAATAATTAAAGAATGCAAGCTCAGCTCAATCAAACAGTTTATCATCGAAAATAAGGCCAATGTTTTTAAAACGGACGAAAATGGGAACTTGAAAGTATCAATGCCGTTGAAGGGGGAATTCTAGGGTGTCCATTTTTTGCCCACTTGTAAGAGCAGAAAAGACGAACGTATTTCTTGACAAATAATTCTACAGAAACGTTGAAAACCTGGGTGTTAATTGTAAAGCCACAGATAATTTTTAATGAATTACAACATGACAAAATTTTAGTTGAGAAATTATTATTTGTTGTCTGCACCGCTTTATTCATGGCGGCTTATTTGCCGGTCACACTCGTACCTGAAATATATATACCTTCATACCCGTGCGAAGCACCATGTACGCCGCTTTCCCCTAAACTGCCTGCAGTTTAGTTTAGACAGGACATGGTGCTTTTCGACTTTTATCTCTTGGAATGAGTAAGTGGCCCTTTTAACTCATGTTTTATTCAATTACTTCGAAGGAAACAGTCTTGGAATCTTGAATTTAGAAGCTGAGAGATTCTCTCGAACTTCATTGTTGCAGTATAGGACGAGCTCTGGTTTTCATAAACATTTATTTTACACAGCTCGTCGGAACTTTCAGAACAGACGCATCCTGTCTTCATCACTGCTTTCAGTAGTAACAACGATCTGCATAAATAAATAGGTTAAATGCAGATAGTCACAACCGGCATGGTTTGTAAAGCTTCCGTTCACATATGTTGGATGACAAGTAGGTGTCGGCAGACGGAAGAACTGGAATGAGCAGACGTGCTGTCGCTGTTGCCAACTGTGAAGAGTTCATTTTGATTTGTTTGCGCAAAACATTAATATAAAAGGCCTCTTTAATCTTCCTGCATTAGTAGCTGGCTTCTCAGCTAATCCATATAATTCCAAGGCCATCCTCACTTCTTCTGCACAGCTTTTTTCAACTACGGTGGAAGATTTTGGTATTTGCTCCATAACATTTTTAGGTGTTCTCCGTGCAGTCAGTCTCGTTTGCTCTTTTTCCTTCTTTCTGCTTATTTCAGTAGCTTGCTCTCTTCTTAGAATGAACATCCTATAAAAGGAGTTCATCGTACACAGGTCGCCCTCGTACCCTCAGCTGAGGGGACCGAAAATATGAACGAAAATTTCTGGAGAGGAACAAGTCTTGGGATTTGAATTGTGACTCATTCTGGGTAATAGGATGAATCCATGCTCTGTCCTGCTCTGTTCCGTCGAAACACGTGATTCATTCCTTTGTCGACTTACTTATAGTGTTCGCGCTAAATACCCGTTAAACACTTCTTATCTGCTTTGGTTACTACATCGACTCTCCTTGTGCCGCAGGTACAAGCCTCGTCTTACTTAATAATGACCAACGTCAATATGTCCCTCTTCATATTTTTTGATTATTCAATTATGTTGTACCTTTTATTCAGTTTTTTCTTTAAATTTCCTTCGTAAGAAACAGGAAGGAGTAAGCGATTAATGCACAATGAGTTGTGCAGGAAGACAGCGGCTCTCGGTTGGTGTCCGACAGTCTGTTCTAACAGAGTTTTTCTCAACGGTGGCATATTAATCCGTGTATGTATGACAGACAAATTATAAACAGATGCCCCGCTACGCTGGGGAACAGTTAAAGAACGAAAGCTCAAGTAACAGTTTATCAATGAAAACGGGGTCGCAGGTCGGGCTTCTCTAACATTTAATAATTTTTATAATTCACATGTTCTGCCCTCAGCGCATAAATGTGCATGAAAACTCCGCATCACAGTGCCTGTATCACGCGAACCTTGCATCATGTTGAAAGTAAGCTCATAGTTGCACAGATTTCTTTAAATCATCCAGTGTTGTTAAGTCCAATGTTTATTAAATCCTCCAGATAAACGGCATCCAATATTCAGCGGGTTTTATCATATAGTGTTATTAGAATTGTTCTGCATTATCATTTGAATACAAGGCCTTCTAATGCTGCTATCAGTCATTATTGTTTATCTTATTCTGTGCCTTATTTATAAACTAGGCTTTCCTGTAGGCAAATAGGAACAGATAGAAAGCATATATGTGTTGGTTCTTTGCGCTCCAAGGTATCAGTCATCCACGGAAAGCCTTCAGAACGAAGAATCACGGATATGTGAAGGTGACCTGTACTTTAAAAAAGAGATACAAAGCAGCCATCTGGTGAGAACAGGTCTCGCAGATCACAACTTCACTGACTTGCGAATTTCGCTTTTTACTGAAACTGCAGTGCACTTCAGCGAAACATTTTAATTTGGTTCGAGAATGTTCATTGAAAAACTCACTGTTTAAATAAGAAACCTATCCGGGGAAAGTTTATTATTGTGCTTTTTTGTTTCAAGGTGCACCAAAAACGAACATGTTTTTCTGAAAACGCACTCAGAAGGTTTAGAGTAAAGAATGCCTGGTAATGCCAATGATTTACAGCTTTCTTTCCTCAACTTATCACATTTGCATCTTATCTGTTTTAAACTGAAAGATTCAAATATCCAAATTATTAATAGTAGAAAAGGCACTCCACTGCTTGTTTAACTTTTAAAAATATTCATCAAGTATTGACCTAGAATCCACGAAGGGATCTAACGTTTAATTTTGGATAAGATTAGTACCTAACTATTCTTCATCCATTCGATTGATTATCACTATTCACGATGACTGCCCTTAGGAGTTGGACAAAGCACGTGCCCAGCTGGAATGACCTGCTTAAACGGTGGTTGTTGTCCACTGCCAACATGTCCAAGTGGCCAGTCCGCCTTACAATTTTGCCTGGGAGAAGGCTCTGCAGGATGCCCACCGGGTTACGTCTGTTACAATGGAGGCTGTTGTCAACTTCCAGTATGTCCAGGTGGATTATCCTGTGTGAGTTTCTGTGAAATCGGAGGCAGTTGCCCTCCTGGTTATACATGCATGAGCGGTGGCTGCTGCCCTCTTCCAACTTGCAGCAGTGGACAGCCAGCTGCATCTCTATGCGTTTTGTCTTCTGACTGCCCTTCAGGTTTCCAGTGCGAAAACGGTGGCTGCTGCCCTATTCCTCTTCCTCTTTGTCCGACAGGACAACAGGCAACAGGGCCTTGTTCTGGTCCGGGAAGTTGTACAGCAGGATTCTTTTGCTATCTAAATGCAGCAGGTCAACAAGGGTGCTGCCCAATCCCTGTATGTCCTAACGGACAATTTTCACTGCAGCTGTGTGACTCAGCTAATCCATGTCCAGGTGGTTATGAGTGTATTAACAGTGGTTGCTGCCCTATACCCTTACCTACATGTCCCAACGGCCAACAAGCTATTCGTTTATGCAACAGTAATGAGCAGTGTCCTGCTGAATATAGCTGTATGAACGGTGGTTGCTGCCCTTCGCCAGTTCCAACATGCCCCAATGGACAACCAGCATTATGTACCTGCGGTGCAGGGAAACCTTGCCCCTTGGGCTACAACTGTATCAATGGAGGATGCTGCCCTGCACCAGCGCCGGTATGTCCTGGTGGACAAGTGGCCGTTTCTGCTTGCTACGGAGGAGCGCAGTGCCCCTCAGGTTTCATATGCTTAAACGGCGCATGCTGCCCAACGCCGTTAGTCGTATGTCCAGATGGAAAACAGCCGTTGCAACAGTGTGACCCTTACGGAGGTTGTCCACTTGGGTTCTTCTGCATAAGCGGACACTGCTGCGAGAGACCTCATGTAACTGTTCCGCCAACAACAGTATGCCCGGTGTTAATGATTCCAATTTGTCTATGCGCTCAAATCAACTTTGTATGTCCCCTTAGCAGTATTTGCACTTCTGGATATTGTTGCGCTCCCGGTATGTGCTTTAAAACGAATGGAGAAGCGCACAGAACCCTTTGTATTTTAGCCTCATCTACTTCATTTTCTATGCTTGCGCCTGGTTCTTCTTGTCAGGCATCTTCTCAATGTGCTGGTTATCCCATGATGAGCCAATGCAAACAGAGCAGATGTACATGCATGGAAGGAGCTAGATCAAACGGACTACGCTGCGTGCAATTTGGATTGTCAACTAATGTAAAGAACATATGTGACCAGTTTGGAACTTCTTGTAAGAAATACTTTTATGCGAAAACAATGCGTAGGAAGGCAATAACTGAGGAAATTGGCATCACTAATGCTACTCAGCCTCTCTGGTGGGAAACAATTGAAAACTACTGCGCTACTGACCGGGACTGCACACCGGACAAAACTTGCGTTCGGGAGAAGTGCTATAAGCGTAAGTACCTCATTACTCCAGTAAGCTATAATAGAGAATTGACGTTTTCGTGCAGTGTTAAAGCCGGGAGAGTATGGATGTGAACTCAACGAGCAATGCAATCGTACTTTGGAAGAAACATTCTGCTTTCATACCAAGAACTCTCCCATTGGATATTGTCGATGCGCTAAAAGATTATATGGCTTTGAATTTAGATGCTGTTAGTTAGCTAATTTCAATTCTCATAACGCATCATTCGCTGCATTGCAGGGAAGAGATGTCCACAAGGAACCATTGCATCGGGGGATACTTGCCTGCTGCAGCGGGATCTAAGAAATAAGTCAAGCCTTCAAGGTACGTGCCATGAGGGTAGTTCAGACCTGCTAAAATAACTTGTTCTATTTCAGATTTAGTGAAGAAAATTACTTTAGTGTTTTATCAGAGCGATAACAGTAGTGCAGTTTCAAGCGCTTTGCAAAGCACAATGGCAGACATTCCAATCGAAGCACACTATACAGAATGAGAATGCAAGAAATGCACCTTTTGCGCATGAACTCCTTACTTTACGAACCAAATAATTATTGCTGAGAAAAGCAAATCTCACAAACCTTTCAGAAGTTCATGCGCTTACCGTTAGCGCATTCGTGTTAGTTTTATACTCACTGCTTTCAGTAGCTATTCCTGAGAATAAAACTGGTAAAAGTGATTTGTTATTTTCATGTTGCATTATGATCAGAGAATATACTGTAGACGACTCGCTCAGCTGTGTAGTGTAGCAGAAATGTTCAATTCCATTTGTTCGCATTTCACGTCCATGAATCTTTCATTAAATGCTTCGATTACTTTCGCACATTCACCTGCATATTAAAGTGTCATATTAATAGAAGGCCTTTGTGCTTCCAGAATGGGGAAAAGCGCCTTTATTCCTTTGTGTTGCGTTTTCCAGGCCATAATCTAACTTCAAATGATTTTACTCTTAAAAGCAGAAAGCTGAGAAGCTTGCCAGAGCCCTGCTGCTTCGTGATCAACTCTGACAGGTACTTGGTAATGCCTGCCATGAATGCCAAATCACACAGGCACTTTGTATGCTATGCCACCATTAGCAGTTTCTGTATTGTCCTTGGCCAGTCTAGCTTTGGCATTTTTAATTGCTGTGAAATGCTTTATGTGTTCGCTGAATCTATGGGTAAGGCAGTTCCGTCTTTCTCCTATGTAGGAGGCTGAGCAACCGCAATTACCCTCATAGACAACCTCAGTGATTTTGTCTGGTGGAATTTTTACTTTGTCAGTTTGTAGGAAGGTTCATAGGCCTGGGTTATTTGTGAAAATACCCAAACGTAACGATTTTCCCAGTATTTCCATTTCCTGCCCTGGGCCAATGCAATAGGGAATGACTAGTTATATTTCGTCCGGGTTGGTCATTCTTTTTTGTTTTTGATTTTTCACTCTTCATTTGATGGTTGAGTTGATTATTGCGTTTGGGTAACCGTTGTCTCTTAACGTGACAGATCTTTTCACTTAAAAACTTTTGATCACAGATTTATGTCACTCTGTCGATCATGTTTAGGATCACTCCTTGAAGAACAGAGCCTAGGTGGTGAGATAAGAAATGTAGGCAACTGTCTGATGGGCTGGCTTTCAGTAGTATACTGTTGCTGTTATGCTTAGATGGCTTTTAATGACTAAGCAATGCATGTATGTCGAAATCCCGAACGACCAAATCCAAGTGATGAAATCCCGGACGGTCAAAATCCTGAACAGACGAATTCCTGAGCGGTTCATATCCCGAATGCCGAAATCCTAAACGATCAATATCTCCAAAATGATATTACTTAACTAATAGACAGAGAGGCAAGATAGTAGTAGTTTTTCTTTTTGATAGAAGAGAACTATATGGATAAAGGCAATTTTTATAACCACGGCAATCCCTCTGGTGAAAGGAGCTTGAGAAAAGGATGCCTTGTAATTTTTATCTTTCGTTATTTCGACCATCGGGATTTTGTCCTTTCGATGTTTCGACCGTGCAGGATTTCTACCGATTGGGATTTGACAGTCTCAGCTAAGCAGTCAACAAACGGAAGTCTACAATTTTTTCCTCTTTGTAAATTGTATGAGTGAAGGGTACAACGTATTCAGGAAGTCGAGGAACAACTGCTATGGAACGACGACGACGACGACCACTCACCGCAGTTTGCTGTTTAGCTACTCAGGTCCAGCATTGCATCGACTGGTGAAGGAGGCAGTGGGGCCGGAGAGACTTGACCAAGTCGTTTAAGAAACTGACACAGACAGTGCTGGGAAGGCTCAGCCCAGTTCCCGGAATGTGTTCAGCAAAGCAGAATTTTATCGTAGGAAGCAGCTCCCGGGGGAAACCGTGGCCACGTTCGTGATGAACATGCAACGTCTGGCAAGATGTCGCCAGTTTGAAGCGGCGCAGACTATTGCTGAGAGAGTAGATCTTCAGCTGCGGGATCAGTTCATGGACAGTGTGTCAGAGCCGTGCGGCCAAAACATCCACCTGAAAGAGCTGCATAATGCTGCACTCTAGGGCGAAACTGCTGCGAACGAATCAAAATTGATAAACCCATATCCTCCTACTTCTCCGCAACTACCAGTCCATGCACTTGGGAACAAGTGTCGAGTCACAGCAGGTAACTAGAACTTTCCAACACCTGAAGACATCAGGCGCTGGCAGTGTGGTACCAAGAGTCACGACCCTGACTCTTGCTGATTCGAACGCTCGCGGTGTCACTGTTGCGGCAAGACGGAACATGTGATTAGAATGTGTCAGAGCAGTCTGCACGCCACCATCATACCAACTATCGAATCATTCGACAAGAATGTGTGGCCACGACATAGCTCACGCAGCGGCGCATGAACCGTCGCAGAATGATCAGGCTACCTGTGAATCAGAGGGTAATTAGTCAGGTGAACAGACCTGAATGTTGCGTTGGCTGCTACTCATGGCATATGGCGTTCGTCTAGCATACCGAGATGGTCAAAGCATGGGCAATACGGATAGATTAAGCCGGCTTTCCCTACCTACTGACAGGGATCATATGGGCAGACAGCAGAGAAATTTGTGAACACAACGCTGTTCAGAGACGTCCTCATGACGGAAATCAAAGAAGGCAGTGGAGTTGATGACGCTGAATTACTTGACGCGAGAACTGTGGCAAAACTAACTCGCAAGGACGTGGCCCTATCGCGAGTACACCGTTGGATTCTTCAAGGCTGGCCCAGCGGACCTCAAGGAGATGAATTCAGTCAGTTCGTGAGGCACCGACATGAGTTGTCAGCAGTGCGTGGTTGTTTGTTGTGGAGATTAAGAGTCATGATACTTAAATAGTAGCACAACGAAATCTTGGACGTACTCCATTGCGCGCGTCCAGGATCGGTAGGTATGAAAGAGATGGTGTGTAGCTACGTATGGTGGTCAAGCATTGATAAAGAGATTGAGCGATGGCTCGCCAAGCGCTCCAGTTGCCAGCAGCACAGGAATAACCCCACAAATCCCCCTGTCCCTGGTCCTGTATTCACACAGGCTTCGCTGACGCGTTTCGTGGGAAGACGCAATTGCTCGCGGCGGACTCACATTCTGCATGTTAAGAAGTGGAACAGATGTCTTCAATGCAATCTGGAGAGGTGGTCCAGTGTCTGCAGCGGATATTGACGACCCACTGACTATCAGACGTCCTAGTACCAGACAACGGGCCCTGCTTTTGATTCAGCGAGTTCCCCGCAGTTCTGCACAGCAAATCGGATGAGGTTTCTGTGAATTGCTCCATATCACCCTACCTCCAATGGTCAAGTACAAAGGTAGTGCACTCCAAGAAACTGGCATTATGAGCTATGACTCGAGATAAATGGGGGTCCAAACTTAGCCGCTTCCTTCTAAATCATTGATTGACGCCTCACTCAGCGACAGGATTGTCCCCAGCGGAAGTTGTAGTTCGGTGGCGTCCGACATCCTTGCTGAACAAACTGCATGTTGATTCCTTAGTCTCCATGGAGAAAAAGCAACAGGGAGAAGACAGTAATCTGGAAACAGAGGAGAACCTGAAAACGCAGCACTTCCAGATGGGTGATTTCGTGTGGCTCCGTGATTTTCATCCGCACGCCCAACCAAACGGATACCCAGATTGATACAGGAAGTGATTATCCCGCGTTCATACTGGGTAGAACTTTCCAACAGGGAATTGCGTATATGGTGTTCAGTCGACCATCTGTGGGCGAACGAGACGAACAATGCCTTCCCTTAATTGATGATAGAGCAGTACCAGCCAGCTGGTCAAACTCTTACCTTGAGGGCATCAACGGCTGCGGAAACCAGCTTGATGAGGGGGTTAGGGCACCCTCAAAAGTCGCCGAAGGGCAGGAAGACGCAAGCACAACGGCTACTCGAGAGAGTGCGCCGGGAATATCAATGGCCTCTATCCCTATGTTCAACGACAGGACAGAAGTAGCAACGGAGGGAAGGCCGCTGCGTTGCAAACGGCGACCCCAACATTTAGATGACTATTTCGCCTAAAGGGGGACGGATGTTGTGTATTATAACTAGCATAGGTCACCCAGCATTTGTCGTTACTTCAATTACGAAATTATTCCCTGACCCAAGACCACAACGATAGCGCACACCGAGGATTAGTATGAAGCCTGACTTCAGGATCATAACTAAGGACAACAGCTGTGAGGACAGGAAAGGCGAGTAGGTGCGCACGTATCCTATGGAATAGTTGCCTGTAAGTGGACCAAGTAAACGCGTATCGTTTGAAGGGCAGAACAGTTCCATCCTTGGAGATTTCTCTACACAGAGCAAACAGAGTCCGCTCTCAAGGCAATCCAAAACCTGAAATGTCCTTCAAACTACAAATGTTCTGAAATGTTTGGTCTACCCATGGCAAAAAAATTGAATATACCAATGAGACCAGTCGTTTCAACAATTAGTAGTATCACATTAGAAACTTGCTCATACTTAAAGAACATCATAAAGCCATTAACAGGAAAATGAAACTCCTGGGTCAAAAACAGTATAACATTCCGTGAGGAAGTTTAATGGTTTGACGTTCGTGAAAATGAAATCCTAGCAAGCTGCGGTGTCAAAGACCTCTTTATAAGTACCCCGTTAGGGAAACCCTAAAAATCATGCAAGAGCTCGGTGCAGAGAAACCTTACCAAGCAGGACCAAACTGGACCCTTACCATATCATAAGGATAACAAATTTCTGCACGCCTGGGGGAAATTTCTTCCAATTTCAAGGAACTTTCTACCAGCAAAAAGACTGCTCTCCAATGAGGAGTCCCTTATCCCTAGCACCAGCAGAAGTATTCACGGAAAATCTGGAAGAAAGAATTTTCTGCTGCGTAAGCATAAGCGTAACCGACGTTTCTTTAAACGATACGTGGATAACATTTTCTCTATAATTGATAACGAGAAAGAACAGTTGTTCCTCGAGCCCTAAACAAATTATGCCTTCCGCGCATGCAGTTTACAATGGGGAAAGAAGATGGTGGACTCCATTTCTTGATTGCTTTAATGTTGACTTTTTATGCTTGATCTGCGTATTCCAAAACTCAGTGTGAGATGGTGGGTTGGAACTCAAGTGTAAACACGAAATTCGTATGACCGTTCACATGCATCCAGGACGCAGCCAATCTTACGCAATTCTTCACCCGTACAGAAGTACGGGCGGTTCTCGTTTAACGTCAGGATGTGTTCCTGGAAAAGTGACGTTAAGCGAAAACGACGTGAAATGAAATTGACTTTATTATTATTTTGATAGGGGCTGCGGGGGATGCGTTCGCAGCCCGCGATGGCGGTGCCAAAAAAACAGAGACTTCCGGAGCTATTCCACCGAGGGCTGCGCCAGCTATAAGTTACCTTAAGATATTAGCAAAATAAAAATACGTTTCATTCGGCTCTATTTTCAGTATTTCCAAGTAGCTGAAATAGTACTGATATTACAGTGTGCCTGAATAGTGCAATTCCCGGACCAGATGTACCCCTCGGCAGACCACCCGCACGCGGTGAGAAAACGCTGCCGCGATCGAGGCAGATCGTGCGGCTGAATAGGGCAGCGCACTACTGCCAGATGGGCGCCAGCTGGAACCATCCGGTCGCTGATCGGAACAAAGCGATCGCGATAAGCCCGGGTGGGCCCAAGTCGTAAAACCGTCGGACGAGCCAGATGGTGCCCTTGCCGGAGGTGTATATACAGTAAAACCTCCGTATCCGCGGTTTCTCCTTCGCCCGCCCACGC
>KN538423.1:212890-226177 GCA_000797535.1 Trichuris suis
ATGCTCATAGATAGACGTTATACCTCAAATTTGTCCATAATAAGTCACCGCTGACGACGAGTGAAGAGGACACTCGAAAGCTACGGCTATAATAAAAGTTTTGTACACTACACGGGACAACATCCGTACAAATACACATCATGCAACTTTATGGTCCCGTAAGAAAAAGCTACGTTTTCTCCGTAATTACACTGTGCATTTTCACGCGCCCGTTCGGAAGAGTTTCGTTTCCAATGCGAAGGTAACTATGGCAGTATGTGAAATAACTTTAAGTGCAGTGAATAAGCTTAAAATCATGTTATGATATAAGCATTCAAACGTAGCCATGAAAAGCGCAAGCTGAACGGCGAATGATCAGCAGTTTTAAACGCTTAAACCAAATATATAGAATTTATCGGGATCCAGCACTAATAAATAATTAAATTAGGAAAACCCTTGTTATCACGAAATTGCTGCCCAAGAAGAATTTCGTTATGTTCAGGGAGAGAGACTGGTAAACTCGGCAATAATGAATACAAAGCGTAGCGAATTTCCGGAATGGTGCGAACTGTTTCTATGGAAGACAGAAATGCTTCGCCTGAGCTAGAGAATGTACAAAAAGAAACTAGAAATCGCAATTGTGACCCGAGTAACAGTGATTGGGTGGCGGAATTGTTCATTCGTCTACACAACTCTTAGCATGAAACATTGTTGACCAATGACTAACTTATCCGTTTTGCCCAGAATAAAAAAATAGCACTAACACAAAAGGCTATTTATTTGCGTACAGTTACGCCATGTGACGTATGACTTTCCTGCAATTCAATTGCTTTCATTAATTCTTTCTCGTGTGGTTCAAATTGTTTACCATTCAATGCCGTCTCAGCATTTCATGTTATGCATTTCAAACCGCTTAGCCTCTATTAATGTTAAGACGAGTGATTTAATAACTTGCTTGACTGTGTACCAGGACACTAGAATCTCAGAAAGGAAAGACCTAACGAGAACCAGGTACCTTTGGTTAACAGACATCATGCTGTTCCGCTTAACTTGAACTCATTGGTAGTAGCCTTTTATAGTTAAAAACTTTCAAAGGCCATGCAGAGGTGATCTGCTTCTGAAGGACTAGGTTTGAACTTCGATGAAACATACTCTGAACTTTTTGACCTTTGAGGAAATAGCTATGGCCAAAGACCTCTGAACGCACTTTTATGACCTCATACTACGACCCTGGCGATAGGACTTTTAGCACTTCACTTCCACAAGACTTTTGCAAACTTCGATTGGTAAATTCTTGTCAAAATTCCTACGTCGGTGAACAAGCAAACTCGCTCTCCATCAGTTCTTTTTCGAGAAGCTTGCAATCATACTTCAAGGACATAAATTCAATTGAACGCATATGGGGTAGGAAAGAAAAGTGAAAGAAAACCAATTTTGGTCAGCCAAGCCAGCCATCAATCCAAGGTCTCTACTTGAAAATAAGTGAAGCGGAGCCAAAGATTTCTCTTCTCCTTGAACCTTTCCCGTAAGCACAGCAGGAGTCACCGATGGCGCATCTTTCAAGTTCTGCATGTTTGAAAAGTTCAATCGCCAGCCGTTTATAGTGAATGCACTTGATAACTCATAACATTATCCTGTCAGTGCAGAAACTCTTATTCAACCCACCTGCTAAAGTCATTACATTAATATTGCAATTAAATGAAGTGGTGACCATAACAAAGTTAAATCGTACACCCTGCTAAAACAAACTGCTTCTGGAAATATTTATGTAGTGCTCTGAACAACTTTTGCTCAATCCCACCAGTTGCTTAGGAAAATTCACGTTAGCCTAACTAAAGATGACGTGTTTTATTCATATTTGAACTCTGCTTCTTTGAAACATGTTCTTTCGCATTGACAGTGGGGTTAAACCAAAGGTCACCGAACGAAGACGATTGCATTCCTTGAAAACTGAGGGTACGAACTGTTCTTTTAAAATATCAGACTCGCTAGTTCAGATATACACAACGATTGCGTCAGGTTTCGCTCTACTGAAAGCGTGCCGAAGCTAGCACAAAAACTCTTCTTAATTTGGTTAAAACACAAAGGTTAATGAAATCTGTAGGTTAAACACCGTGCAAGCGCTTGACCACTAGTTTAACGACCTGACGGGGCGAGTGATGATGGAGAGAATTTTTTATATTAACAGCTTAGCTGCTGCAATTCCTTCGTAAAGTAGTATGTAAGTTGAAGGTCGTTCCCGCTGACGCCAAGGTCAACTTGGTTTTGCGTCACGCGCCCACCTGAACTTTTACCGCACCTTTACGTCTCTCCTTTGCAGTGGCAGGAATAGCACTGGTACCGGTTTTTACCATCAGTCAAAGCATGCCACGTGTATCCTACATTTAAGACGCGAAAGTTTTATATTTAAAACATAAGACGCACAGCTTATCTCGCACATTTCAGAAAATAATCAACAGTCACTTACTGTTTAAGCCTTAGAGCAGCAGGAATCATTGCTATCCGTTCAGCTCGTTTGGCATATACCTTGCGTCGTTCAGTCGACCTCTTAAATTTTCATTGTTCAGGTCTTCTCACTGAACGTTCATTGCACAGTGTATCCAAACTGATCGGCGACGCATAGGTAAGTATTTCGATTTATTAAATCCAGAATTTCCAGTGATTACATGACTGCTAGGATGAGTCAAAAGTAAGAAAAAAAAGTAAGGCTTCAAGTTAGTCCGTTGATTCATTAAAACTTTTGTTCTTAATACCCTCTGTTTATGCAGGAATATACAGGTTAAACAGTAAGTATGGGCAAGAAATGCAAACGAGCTAACGAGAAAGTGTATATGGTGTTTGACTTTTCATACTTATCTTTTATTATTAATAACTAGGTCCTTTGTTTGAACCTGCATAGCCAAAAGGCGCTGAAGATGAAGTGAGTTATTCCTAACTGAATATGGTGGAACCGAGGACGTATACGGCGGAAGGTTCTAAGGCAGGGAAGCTGTGGACATGATTTTGATATCCCTTTGAACGGCTGCAGTTTCTGTAGCCTTCATATTTACGTATCTAGTGAACATTTATTGTAAGATACCCTATAGCCTCTAGTTTCGGGGAACAATATACTACGCAGCTTCTTTCACTGGTGTTAAATAAGTGGCTTCTCTTGTTTATGTGCGTGATTAAAGCAGGCCATTCATCCCTGCAATCAATCTTCTGACGTGGTATGACACCGTTAAAGAGGCCGATTGAATTTAGTTTCAAACGTTCTTTTTTCCATGAACCACTCGCGGCGAGTACAGGCGGAGTGTAGAATTAGATCAGTGCATTTCTTAAATTTAATTTAGCCAAGCAATGTCAGTTTGTATAACAGTTGTGCAGTCCACAGCTAAAGGAACTATTAGTCATACAGTCCACTGAAAAGTGAAACTGATGGTCTGGTCACTGTTTTAAAGTGCCCTGCTTTCCACAGACGAGGCATGTTAAAGAGGCTGAATTCCTCACCAACATCGCTGTCGGCATAGTAAAGAAGTAAAAACCGGATTTTCAGTCTGGTGCATGCTGCCCCTGTCGCATTCCACGTTGGGCAGAAAAAACTTCATCCTGCAGATGTGTTAGGCGACAATGTTGCTGCTTCTTTCTACACGGAAATGAATCATTTGCAACTTGAATAAACAAGTTATTAAAATAAGCCATTTGACTGCTACGTAGAGGTGTGCTTAGACTCTTCGATACCTGAAAGGCCCACATGAACATAGCCTGCTTTCTGAATTGGTGGCTCAATTAGGAACGTCAGCATTAATTTATAATGCACTAGCTTTTCTGTTAATAGCTAAGACAGCAAGCGCGGAAGGGCCTCGCAGCTGAAGAAGTTCCCATGAATAGTATCAAGTAATTGCGTTGAACTCATTGTCAGGCAGACAGCCTTAAGCAAGAAGAAAATTGGACGTCTACGTGTCTCTGTCAATTTCTTCAAACTGTTTTACATACAAACTTCCTTTGCAGAGGAAGTATAGCACTCTCCGTTGCATTCCATCTGCATAC
Source organism: Trichuris suis (assembly GCA_000797535.1). Taxonomy (NCBI): domain Eukaryota; kingdom Metazoa; phylum Nematoda; class Enoplea; order Trichinellida; family Trichuridae; genus Trichuris; species Trichuris suis. The sequence continues at coordinate 216,899 of KN538423.1, forward strand.
TGCATTACCTCTTTCGCAACTAACGTATGGTGTATTTGCAGCATTTCTTCAGAGTCAAAGGAACATGCTACCTACAGTGACATTTCTTTCCCTGGTAAGTTGAACGGATTCTGGGAAGCGCAACCTGTTTGATTTTTAAGAGAAAAATTCGCAAGAACCGCAAAACACTTAAGTATAGGATACTTTGTAACTGTGCAATAAGATTTCGGTTTCTTTGAAACAACATTTCCTCACTGGAAATAAAGAATGACTGCATTGTTGGGCCAACGGAAGAATGGAGACAATTATGCATCAGTCAGAGTTTTCGTCTCAGGGGCCTAATGACAGGATGAATTAGTTCTGAGAGCTCAATGTCTGTGAAAATATGCAGCGTTCTTGCATTTTCAGGAAACTCTTTTACCCGTCAGTCTAGCATTTGCACTTTATGCGCCACTTACTGAGTAAAGACTATGCATAATCTCAATGGAATTTATTTGCATTCTCATTGACGAATTTGCTTGACTTTCTTCATTTATTATCAGTACGTTTGACTGATCGCACAATGAAAGCTCTATCAGCCAGTTGCTGAGCACTTTATTGGTAAGAGATGCGCTACTGAACAAATAAGGTAGTACAGAACTTTCAAAGCACCCTGATGTAACCATAAGCACTAGAGGTTTGATTGAAGACAAAGCATGTGGGACTACATCGCTCTTCTACAAAGGCACCATGTTAAACATATGTCAAGGCACTGAGTCGAATTGCTAAGAGAAGCATGAGTAATTTAAAGTATTTACAGATGAGCAAACTGGTCATGAAGCGCAGATGTTCAATAGGGACTATTAGCATCAGTTTAAAGCACATTTCTTCTGAATTCTCACATTTTTGGTTCCATCTTAAAATCCTTAGCTCATTTTGTTGATTTTATCTTTGCTGTGGAAAGGACACTAGCTGCCTTGACATGTTTTTTAGTGTCCAGTATTTTCTAAAGTAATACGTGATCCAAGGAAGAGTAGACAGCATATCTGAAAGCTCATGTATTAATAGTATGGTGTTGGTAGAATTCACATTGCTTATAATAGACCAAATGTAAGACACAAGCATACCAGCTGTCTAGCTGTTGCCACATGCTTAACTATTAATATAACAAGGCAAAAAATGCTGTTTATTTAACTGATAGGCAAGTGGAACATGCTCGTTTTTACTGATAATTCAAGTCACACTGTTAACTAGTTCATTTATTAAGAACTGCTCATGGACTGAGCAGGTCCTCTTGATAACCAAGTTTTAAATTTATTAAATCCTCATTCTGAGTTAGTGCACTCTGACAGAGAGCACAGCATTTTTCCTGTTTCAGCAAATGCGCTCAAACAGGAAATTGTATTCAAGATGAAAGATGCGTAACCTGCTGAACCTCTCTTATCTTTTCGTCAGTTAGTTCCTTAGAACAGGCTGATAAAAGCAACTTAGTTCATATGAATAAAGATAGCGCTCGTTTTGTTCACCGCAAAAGTTACGGCGGTGCTTCCAAGATGCATCTGATCCGGTCATAATTGTTTTTATAAAGTTTAGCATTGAGGATTGTTTTGTGATAGGTAACCGGTTAAACAGCGTCGATGGTTTAAAACCTTAGCTGAGATACGTTTAGGTAGAGGATAACTGTGAATTAGAGTGCATAATTTCGTTTAACAGGTGCGAATAATTTCATTGCTTTTCTTTTCTTACGGATTAGGCCCGTTTAAAAGTAAAAGGTTTTATTTACCAGAAAGGTACTCGAAGCTGTCGAGGCATCCGTGCTTCGTCTTCAGCGATACAGCGACACGATGGGTAAATGATCAATGGTCATTTTCCTTACTATAGGGCTTAGTATCCATTGTGGCGAGAGAGTATGACGTCTTACGGACAGACCTGTTCCCAGGCATCCTGCCTACAGTGGAAAACTACTGATATGTCGAATAAAACAAAATAAGAGATAGAGAAAAAGAAGAAGAAAGAGGAAAAGACAGGAACAATGGTGAAGATTAAAGGAAATTAAGAAATGAATAGAGTCAGGACGAAAATAAGACAGACATAAGGAGAAACGAAGTAGTGTGATAAAATTGAGCGTAAGGGGGACTATAATGGGAAACAACATGATCGTAAATAATGCAGGGCGAGGAAGATGATAAACTAGCATATATAATATTAAAATAAGCAATATGGATTGAGAGACCATCACCTCAAGTCTTTTTGCCCTCCTTAATGTCAAACTGTGTTCTCAAAACCGTAGCTTCTGGCGATGCTGTTGTTGTGATGGACTACTACCACTACCAGAAATCCCCTATTTCAAAATGCCCTACCAGCGAATGGAAGGAGCAAATTGTTAAAGAGTCAGTTCTGAAACGTACGATTAGTCGTTGTTCTACTCTCTAACAATCTGCAAATCCCATATTTAATTAAAATAAAGATAAGATTAATAACATACTCGCCTTTAATGTTACTGACCATATAGTCTCATCGTTGCTCGACCTTCGAAGGTATCCTGCTGTGCAGTCATTTGCAATGGAGAAGTTAATAGTACTATGCACGCGTCCCAATACTTTTCGTGGTTAATTGTTGTTGCATTGTTGGTTCAGAATATATTCATATTTCTAGTTTAATTCTGGGCAAGTAACGCTGTTAGCGGGCATTTCATGAATAGAAATAACTGTTTTCTTTTACGTATACATGATTGCACGCAGTAGATGGACATGAGCGATTCGATGAGTAGAGACTGACGAACAGAAAGTTAGAATTTTAGTGATCTTATACATCATGCATACTATTAGAACTTGGTTAGAAATTAAGCTCCATTTTAATCGTACGATTCACCTTAGCTTATATTTGCAGATGGCTGGTATGGCATTTGGCATGGTAATCGATAATGAGATAGTTGGAGACCCAGAAGTCGACTGCGGCGTTGATGTGATGCACGTGAAATTTAAGACGAAAAATCCCTTCGAAGGGCACGTATATGTCAAAGGACATTATGACACGCCTAGCTGTCGATCAAATGCTTCGAACAATCACACAGCCGGGTTGACAATAGCATATTCTCAGTGTGACGTGAGGCGGCAGCGAACGGTAGGTTGTTTTCGCAAAATGATCTAATGGTATGTTCCCTTTTGAAATCAGACTTCGCCATCCGGAGTCTACTTAAGCGCCATTGTTGTGGTTACGTTTCATCCCATGTTTGTGACCATGGTGGACCGTGCTTATAACGTTAAATGTTTCTACATGGCAACAGACAAGGTCGTCTCTTCTAATCTTGAAGTCAGGTACACCATTCATTTAAAATGCTAAGAGCTTGGGAGTTCGTTGCACGCTCAGCAAGGGTAAACGTATGCCCAAATGTTAACCGCTGATAAGATCTGCAGAATTCAGTGAGCTCTACTTGTCTCATGAAATCAAACATCATGGGACATCTTTTTTAAATCTGAAATTCGCTGAGTCACAGCGAGTTGATGAGCGCAGTGAATTATTGGCATAACATTTATGGCAGATGTTATACTGCGTTGCCACCTTTATTAGCTACCACTTTAGAAGTGATCACCTTGGCATTTATCACTACTCAAAAGCGGTGACTTCTTTCTTGCTTAGCACCTTGGCGACAGAGCTAATAACCCAGAACGTGCAGATGCCAGAGTGTAAGTATGAAGTACTCAGTGATGGACCAACCGGACAACCGATAAAATACGCCACCGTTGGGCAGCAAGTCTACCACAAGTGGAGTTGTAGCAGTGAAGCTGGTACGTATCGTCTGGTGAAATTTTAACTTGTTCTAAAATAATTGTAACCGATAGCAGTAACATTAAGAAGATTAAATATGATGGAAATTAAGAACAAGTTCATTTAAAATTCATGGATGGAAATATTCGTCTGTTTTCAAAATTCCATAACACTTCTACAGGGTAAAGCCGTTTATTGAAGTTTGTCTTTTCCCTGGGATGACCTTTCGCCATCATCAATACAATAATCTAGTCTATTGACGCTGATGACAGGGGAAGTCATCCCTAAAAGCTCTGTGTTGGAAAAAGACTTCAGTAAAAAGTACGTTTCGTGATATTGTACATGAAACGGCAGCAAAAGCTATTCCACAGGGAAAAGAGTAAGAAAGCGACATTGCTGTCACAGGAGACCCAGCAAATAGCCGTATACAAATAGCTACTGCCTTCAACAAGTTTTACGTTCAGTATTTTGGCCAGTGAATGAGGAGACATGATTCCCTGAAAAATGTCTGATGCTAGGGAAGGTTGAAAGCAAAAGGAGAGGACAGACAGAAATTGAGATGGATAGACGGTATCACGGAGGCGACCAACCTGAGTGTGGCCAGTCTTAGGAGATCGCGGAGGACAGAAAGGCTTGCAGCGCTATCGTATGTGGGGTCAGGAAGGGTTGGTCATGGCTGAACAACTAAACAGCAACAACAACAGTTTAAAGTACAACAGTCAGATCAGGTTAGGACAATCAGAACTGACCAAATTTCACTAACCTCCAGCCCTTGTTTGCGATTATAGGTTACGTTATGCATGGAAGGCTTCTTTTACCTTCCTACTCACTACGTGTGGCTCTCACTATAGAACATTTTACTTACTAGGAAGATGAAAGAAGCCTTCTACATACGACCTAAATCAACGAATAATCAAGATGAGGGGTGGACGTTAGTGAAGTTTGCTCAGTTTTGATTGACCTTGCCCGTCGCTGCTCTTCACGTTAGTGCCCTAAAAACGTGACTTCAGAGGCAGAAGTCTTGGCTACATGGTATTAGAGTGAGACTAGGGTATGAAGACACATTTTAAATATGGAAGAAAAAGTAAGAAGAGGAAAAAGATAATCACACGAGGAAGACACTTCTAAAGGAAGACAAAATTAACGAGACGAAAGCATAACCACAGATGCTAAACAAAGGCATCAAATACGGAAAACTGATGAATTCGACATACCCTAGATTAATCCGTTTAATATCATATCAGCGTCACCCATCCCAGTATCACTCTCTCATAATGCCCTGTTATTGCGCGGAGGGCGGGTCGAGAAGAGACTCGAAAGCTGCGGTATTATCCTTTTGTACTTTCTGAACGGGTCAGTCCGCAAACAAGATCTACTCTTGGAATGTGTTACTGAGTTTCCTAACGTTTTTGTCTGGAATATGAACATGTAACACGTTACGTAACGGGTCAGACTACGTAAACAGGTGCAATAATCGTTAACGATGGTGCGCGATTCAGTAGACCAGAAAAGGCTTAGTGTAGCGTTTGGCGGGACACCTGCAACCTTGAGCACCAGCAGTCGCTACCTGTTCAGGGAAGTTGTGGAATAAAGAGGTCAACTGAGAAGCGTACAGGCACCATTCTCTCTAGTGAAGTTGATATGACCGTTTCCCAACGATGAAGGAAGTTACCGCGATGCACTTCCTCATGGAACTTGCAGAAGTATGCTCGAGTCATGCTTCTGTGAGTTCTTGTTGCGTCAAAGGCTGCAAGCCGGTGAAGACCCATTTGAAGAGATTCCGCAGGAGTTGGCCCCTTACGGCGTGCCATCACGGATCATCACTAACTCAATCATCAGTCACCACAACGCTGTGACATAAAGGGGAGAACGCTTCCGCGGGTGGTCACATTCCACGCAAAAGTGTTGCATGATCCATACTGCGAATACAGTGAAACCCCGTGTCATTAGCGGGGGTCACGTTCCGGCCCCCTCTGCGAATTTTGAAAATCCGCGAATTTTGGACGGGCAACGAACAAAACTATATAAACGCAATATCCAACAATTCCACCTTCTTCTGGATTGTCATAGTAGCCTTAGGCCTTTTAAATTCCTTGCGAGAAGCCTTAGAAGATTCAGGGCGTTCGCGGTTCATCCTAGGGTTCACAGAAAACGTGAGCCTTAGAATTCCTATCAGTTACAGAGTTACAGTAAGAGAAGTGCAATTAAGTTTCACAAACATAAGTGACTTGTTCACGCTTAAGCTTAGGGTAAACAGGAGCAGAAAAAATCCGCCAATTCGTAAGCGCGAATTTACGGGGTTTTACTGTAAGCTGAGCGAAGGGATGACTCACAGCTTGGTACAATGGAAATGGACGGCACAAGCTTTCATCATGATTTTCAGAATAGCTCACAATTTGGACTACATCATATATATATATATATATATGTTCAATCTAATCACGTTTTTCATGCATTCTCATTTTAGTTGACGTATACTGCATGACAGTGCACACCTGCAGCGTGGAAGACGGTCAAGGACGAAGAGTATTATTACTGGACGAGAATGGGTAATTATTTTCCCTTTTGCAACATTCAGTTTACAGACTGCGACTATTCCTGAAAGATTCATTTCTCGTTTTGCAGATGCCCACAGGATAAATACCTTATGGCAAATCTGAATTACCCAACTGATTTAGCCGCTCAGGTGGACAGCATGGTTTTCAAGTTTGCTGACAAGCCTAGTCTCTTTTTTCAATGTCAAATTCGCCTAACCTTGAAAACAGACGGGCAATGCAAGGTGCGAATTGAACTTTTCGTTAAAATGAAGGAATTAGTGTAACCAAAAATTCAGAGAACCTCAGATGAATGTCACAGTCTGAAGCGGTTGAAGAGAGAAGTTTCAAGCAAAAAGAAAGGTGAAAATATTGATGTATTCTCAGATACTCTTGTAGTCCTGGACGTCGACGATGGATACGGTATGGCTTGTTTTAGATTTACTTAATATTTATTTATGACCTTATTTCAGCGTCATTGTCAGACTTGAAAAGGTTACAATCACTGGCTAGGCATGATGGAAAACGTGACATGGTCATTTTTGAAGATGGACAGTCAGTATGCCTTAGCTCAGTCAGCTTTGGCATATTAGTAGCAATTATTGGTCTTCTGTTGCTAACGTCTTTGATGGCAAGCGTAATTGTATGCCTGAGGTTTGGTAAACGCTACGCTAAGCATTGAGGTGAGGGAGACAACTCACTGCTCATGTTCACATATTCCTCCTTCCCTAAACTGCCGCTGCCGCTTCCAACAGCTGGAAGTATGGTCTGATTCCAGAGAAGTCCATTTCCTGGCTCAAGTCGCTTGCTTACTTTGCCTTATCCATCTTGCGATTCTGACTGAGATAACTGCCATAGGTTACCGTAAAAGTGTGCATCTTTGTTTAGCTCCTCACAGTTTCCTGAAAATTGTCTCTTGATCGCTCAACTACATGAAGCCTCTTCTTTGCTGAAAGGGACTTGGATATCTTCACCTAGATAAACTTCAATTACAGTAAAACAGATGTTACTACATTGAGACAGTGAACAAGAACAATGGTGAAAATTCTGATTGATAAATCCGATGGTGTGGCCAGGTCTTTAAAGAGGTTCAGTTGTCAGTATCACGTAACTCTCTTCCTTAGATAGAAGGCGTAAAGGATGGAGAACTAGCGTGATCTAAATAAGCTTCTCGGCATGCATCGTAGCTGCGCATGATAATAGTGAGTAATCCCAGCTGCTCACACCTATACGGCTCAACTAGTGTTTTTAGGTAGCGCAGTACATCGTTTAAAGTGCCTAATTTTGACCGTTAATTACTAGAAGTGCTTCACTGAAACGTCTGTTGGTTATATTATTAGCCAAATGTTTGCAATCTTATGGGGAAGTCGAAGTTTTTTTATAAAATGAGCAGATTGTTTTGCTTAACAACTTTGAAAACGACCAGAATCCTGAACATTTTCTAAAATCTCTACAGCAGTGCTTCTCAAGGTCAGGCTGACTGTCACCCCTTTGATCTGAATGCTATCCCGGGAAATTGGCTGGAAAAAGATGGAACAGGGCAGAGCTCCGCACACCGTACCTCCTACCGCTCTAGCTTTTCCCACTGATAGGTTTGTTATCGTTGAAAACGGAGCAAGTAGCAGCTCCGAAAGCTTCAAGGATCAGTTTTGGTAAGTTCGAATAAACGCTTTGTACCTTCCGTAATAAACACAACATGAAATTGCTTAATTCTGTCGCCTGACTCGCCGACCCAGAAACTTAGTAGTAACACCCTCTCCCAGGGGTCCTGGGGCCGCATCGACCCCATGAGAATCATGATCTAGAGCACACGTTTTATCTTATTGCTAAGAGGTACTCACGTGAAACCAGTAGACGAACGCTGAGTATCAATGTTACTCATGCAATTTCCATTTTAAAGAGCACGTGTCGCAATTTTTCATCCTGCTGACAGAATTAGGTGGTTGAATTAAAAATATATGCGTTCCGCATTCGTTACTACGAAAAATACGGGCACAATGTACTCTGAATCAGAGCTGTCGAAACGGTCTTTCCCGTCGTGAGGGAAGATGGAGGCAGAACAAGATCGTTTTCTGAGAGCTGTGATTTTGAGTATCTTGTGTTCTGTGTACTTCAAATGGAACCAAACTGTGAAAAAGCCTTAAATGAAGCTCAGCCTTGTTACAAGATAGTCACTATTTGGTAACTTCCGCAAATATCTACCACTAAATAATTTATGCTGCTGACAAACCGATATTCGTACAGCAGCTGTAAGTATGTACTTAATAATCAGTTAATCTGATCCATCACATTCGGCCGTATTATTTCGATGCTGAAACAGCTCAACCTCTGAATGCTTCTTGATCAGTAAAAGCTAGCGCAATGTGCTAATTATTTCTGAAAAGTTTTCATCCGAGCGCTTGGTCTCTCAGTTTTAGGTTTTCTTTTAATTCAGCCAGTGCATTCCGTCAGCGGAACTGAACCTTTGCAACATAAGTCTCCGCTCCCTTAAGAAGTAATGCTGTATTAAAGGGATATTACTCAAAGGATAAGACTGTACACTGCTTTGCAGGTCAGTGCATCAGCGCACTGACTACCATTTGCTAAAGCTAGCACACTACTGATTCTAGAAACGACTTCTCATGTGCACTTGTTATTAATGGCTAAGCTTTACAGGCATCAAGACTTAATATCGGTGTTATGTACCAAGACAAAACCGAATTCCCCTCCGGCTGTTTTTGTTATCGTAACTCCAAGAGTTTCCCCTTGAGCCAAAACAACAACGGTCACATGGACGAGACTAACTGAGGAGGTCAACGGATCCCTATAAAAGGGCGATGCTTAAACACAAAGGGATTCCGGTTACGTATGTTGATTGAATATCGACCTTTTGTTTCTTCAAGTAAAGCCTATCAACCAGCGGACATAACAATCGGTAAATCTGTTCTTGGCAGATGCGGGTGTGCCTTGAAAAGTGGAAACTTTTTAAATATAAAAACAGCTGCAATGACTTTCATAATTGATCTTGGATTCACGGCTT
>KN538423.1:247467-261481 GCA_000797535.1 Trichuris suis
CGCTAGTTCTCGCTAATCGCATAAACGTACGCCTCAGTAGCTTTCGGAACGCTCCTTGTTCCGTCGTCAGCGAGTAAGGGGAGGAGGTGTTCACTTAAGTGAACTTACTCGTAACCGTAAGTGAACACCTCCTCCCCTTACTCGCTGACGACGGAACAAGGAGCGTTCCGAAAGCTACGATACGATACACGTTAGTACAATACCGTTTTTGCCTAATAAAAATCGCTCGTCCACACTGGTTGAGCATTTGCTTAGCGTAGTTACAGGTATTGTCTACAAACACAGAACGGGAAAAGCCGTGAAAGATCAAAAAATGAAAATTTCAATGTTGTTTTGTTTTCGCTATTCATATTTCATTCTTATTTTGTACGGAACTAGCCGTTTTAGTGAAAGCAAGGATTACACGAATCTTTCTGGATGAGAACACTGCCTGTCATCAGGGCGGTCCGTAAGGACCAGTCATGACCTTGTTCTGAATGCTGCGCATATTCTTTGCTTTCAGTAAAATGGTTAACTCTGTACAAAATAATAGTGAGATTCGAAAACAGATAAAAATGTGGCATTTTCAATATAATTGCTATTTATAGTGAAATGTACTAAAATTGTTTAATGGAGCAAATGAACTGCTCCGCGAATAAGGCAATTCTAGTAACCATGACCTTTACGGAATTCCCTGTTGTAGAGTAATAATTTATTGAAAGAAATAAATCTGAAGATTTCAGGACCTAACTGGTCTCCCATTATCACAGGAATCAAATTCCTAATGATCATAGTTATGAAAATGTACTGGCCCGTTACGAAAAACCCTGTTTTCAAAAAACGCTATTTTAGTGTTCATTACGGTTGTAACTTCAGTAAAACGGAAGCAGGTATATCTTAAACTAATTTCAATTTTATTCCACTTGAAATGGATAGACGTAATGTGAGTAACTTAAAAAAGGAATACAACGTCAAGTGATGGATAGGCAGTTCGCAGGAAAAGGAGATCTTTCCTATCGTTTGAAGTCGCTGGCTGTAAGGAGAATGTTTTGGAACAGAACCATGTAACTTCATTCTGTTTTTATTAAGGCGACAGCAGTAAAATTAACAACAATTTTACGTGGTCCCCGACAGGCAACACGTTGGTTAGCAAGACGTAGGAGCTTCCCCTGGTGCCAGACCTAACGGATGGCCAACAACCGCTGGCGCTGATGACGGCCCCAGGAGAGGGTGGAAAGCTACGCCAGTTTGCTGTATTTTGGCATTTCGCTTCGTGACGACATTAAAGTTTTTTCTTTCTTCTTCGTGTTCATTGAAGGTGGAGGTGCTAATGATTGCGACTTTGAACAGGAAAAAATCAGTGAAAACTCGGTTGTTGAAGCAAAAGTCGAACGAATCCCGTTACTTCCATTTACCTTACAGAAGCAAGTCCTCTGAGAAAGACATTGCAAGCGAAAACGGACGTTTCAGGTCAGATTGGTCCCATAGTCAGCATTACCTCCTATAGCAAACAACCCGCCTGGCGACCGGAGAGCTATGCCCCGCTGGTAAGGCGCGACCCAGGAGCAATGGCTGAGGAGACGACAAAAACATGAGAGATCAACGATCCTGCGCCACACGTGGTACTCACGACACGGGGACTGTTGACTAAACGGCTCTAATCCGACAATGGTTGAGAGATGTAGCTTTACCCGAGAACGAAAGGACTATATAAAATGCGCAACAGATCGCTGAGAGTTATTATCGGTCTGGACAGCCGCGGAAGTTTCGCTTAACTTAACCTGTCTTTTTCCAGTTCTCCCATTCTGACCGACACGCAACACCTTCAATGCAGGTGGTCCTGAAGGCTCCATATTTTTTCAATAAATATCATTCTCACCGGACTTATTGCCTAAATACAGCAGAATGAAACCACGGACATCGGAAGAACAGAGCTACAATGCGTGGATTTCGCATTAAGTTTAGTGAAGTTTGCTTATCCCAGTGTAGTGCAGAATAATCTGCTAGTCAGGCCTTCTGTGATGAGCTTTACGGGACACTAGATTTGGCTCTTGAATGACATTATTCATACATGCTGACGCTTTAGCAGAAGTGGTCATGGAACTTCTAGAACATATGCGTTTTCCACAGTCGACCAGTCAAGTACACCAGTGGTTTTCAAAAGGACAAAACCCACGTCTTGGTGTGAGGCTGTCGTCGTTGTCGTAAGGAAACACATCGCCATTATGCCATTGTGTTGAGAGTTTCGACAAAGTAAAAGATACGGTTTTTACTGACGCGTCTTCTATGACAGATTTGCTGGTAGATAGCCTGAAGAAGAAAAGTAGACAATACAGCATGGAATATTTGAAGTACGGCTTATGTTCCCCTACTAACACGGAATTTCCAATGTACCCAATATGTGAGAAAGTGTTCTCTAATGAAGCAATGAAACATTCCAGGTTGAAGGAACACTTAAGAGGCGCTAAGAGGAGTGTCATCGTGACAAACGCTCAAAGGAAGTGACTTACTTCCGTTCACTACTGGAGATCCCTAATCGCTGCACGTTGCTGAATGTAATGGCATCTGAACCGAAGCTCGATCGTGACGGCCTGCTCGCACCGTACAGTTTAGCGTTAATGATTGCGAAGCCCGGTAAACCACACAATATCAGAGATGACTTAGTACTTCCCGCCGCAGCAGAGATATTGGAAACGGTATTGCATCAATCCGCCTGTACAATTGTCAGCATAATTCCTCTTGGCAGGCGTACAGTTCAAGGAGGAATCGACGCGATGGCCAGGAGACTGAAGATACGTCATGCGGTATCCTGAAGAACACTGAATTCGCGCTGCAGCTAGATGAGCCAACTCTACTAAGGAATGAAGCTGTACTACTGATTTAAGTACGCTTCATGAAACAAGAACGTTTTGTGCAGGAATTACTGTCCGTGAAAGAACTGGTGATTGACACAATGGGTGACTCCATATTCGAAGCAGTCAAAGAGTTCTTCAAAACAAACAGATCTCAGTTAAGAATATATTGGTGGTTGCTACAGGTGGAGCACCGTCGGCGGGAGGCCACCAACACTGTTTTCTTTCCCTTGTGGTGTTGTTGCGTGTTTAAAAGAGGTAGCGCCCAATTTTCTAGCGGGGCACTGTATTCTGCATCGGCAGCACTTAGCTGCGAGATACTTGAGCACCCGATTGAACGGTTCACTTCAGTGTATGATTAGGGCGGTGAGCGGAATTAAGGTTAATGCGTCGAACGATAGGTTCTTTCGCCATCTGTTCGATAAAAATGGTGAAGAATTCAGCCGCCAAAATGGTTTAGTCAACGCAGTTACACGAGATCTTCCGCTCAGTTATTGAAGTTTTCGAAAAGCGTGACGGTTCCCTTCGCATTGAAAACAAAACTCTTCCGAAAACGGTTCCGTTTGTGAAAATTTGCATGAATCTAAAATGGACACAGCGTATCTGGCAGATCTATATTTCAAATTCAATGAAATGACAAGCAGCTCCAGTCGCACGAACTGAATTTGGGTAAGACGAAGGTTGTAGTCAGTGCGATCCTACCAGAGCTGATGTTAACTCAAATGCAACTTTGCCCGCAAAGAACTTTGCCAATTTCCGACGCCCGCCAAGGTAAGCAAAGTGGTCAAAATACTTCAAGATGATGTCCATATTTAATGCCACCATTTAGAAATGCTACAAGACCATTTCTTAAGGCGGTCTGACCATGTTCTTTCGTTGGTAATTCCGAATTGAATGCTTGATCCGTTCATCGTCAATCCCCTGAACATGAACATCTACTTGCAGGAAGAATTGATAAAACAGCAGTTGAATGAAGAGATCAAGCCCAGCAAGGTGGGGAGCTATGAGCATCTTCGGCTGCAGAAAGAAACTCCTGCGCACTATCTTGCCCTATGGGCTACGATGAAGAGTTTACTGATGACTATTTCCTCCTCGTCAGTACTGAGCGTGATTCTAGGGCGGCTATGGATCTCGGCACGCAGAAACAGAATCGCCTCGAAGTAATCACTTTGAGTAATTTGAGACCGCGGGCCGCGTTAGTGCAGACTCCACGGTCCATTAGATCTTGATTTCAAACGGTTCAAACGGGTCTTATCGGTTTTGCAGCTCACCTTCATACAGTGACTCTGCTGGCCACCCTGTTCTGCCCTTCCCTAAGCCTAAACCTAAACGTAACGCTTACATTTTGAGTTAGGCTTTGGTAAGAGCAGAACAGAACAGTCGGCATGCCCGCCAGTAACGGGAACAGGGTGGCCGCATGCTTGCCGCAAAGGAACCTGCATGGGTCCTTATGAAGAGCTCCCGGTCGGAAGTAATACTTGCTGCCACTTCAAAGGCAGACCCGCCGCGGGTCATTAACCGCACGCGAACCTGCGGCAGCATCCTATTGTGCCTAGCAGCTCATGGGCAGCTGTTCCAATCCCTCATCTTTACTCTTTTCCACAGGCCGTTAACCGGATCAGTGACACCTGCAGCCGTATTTCCCTTGCAGTGCGGTGCAATCCCTTGGCAGGTGCTCAGTCGGTCGCGCTGACACCTGCGGCGGCTCGTCCCTTGATGTGACAGTAACTGGTTCCGGCCGGGAGCTCTGCGCAAAGACCCGCATTTCTCAGACGGTGGGACACATAACCGACAAGACCTGAAATTGTATTTACCTATCGCTTTCGTCGCATTTGGCGGCTAGCTAGCCAGCACGTCGTTCAAGCGCTGGCTTGCCGTTCGCAACAAAGGAACAGCTGCATTTCAGCGCGAGAACAACGTCACGTTTACTTCAGGTGTCCTGTTTGTGCTTGACAGACGTACCTGCATTTCTTTGTTTACGATTCCAGATTACTGTATGTTTGGGCGGATAACTGAAAGATCCATGGAAGGGCATTTACATTATAAGACGAAAAAGGAAGTAAATGACAGTAAAAAGATAGATATTTCGGTTATCCGCCCCCAAACATATAGAAAACCAAAGAAATGCAGCTACATCCTCTCTGCAAGAAACAAGACGCCTAACGTAAACACGACGCAGCTCCCGAGCCGTAATTGACTAGAGTAAACATGACGTTGTTCTTGCGTCGAAATACAGCTGTACCGTTGTTGCAAGCGGCATTGCTAGTTCAGACGGCGCTAAACCGAGTTGTACGCTGTAGTTAGCGGCAAGTCAGCAAGCAGCCAAAAGCGACATGTAAATGCATTTTCTGTTCTCGCTGGTTATGCTCCCAATCGTCTGAGAAATGCAGCTTCCCTTCTGGCAAACATGCGGCCATCCCGTTCTCCTCTTGCTGGCGGGCATGCCAACTATTTTGTTCTGTACTTACCCAAGCCTAAGCCAAAATGTAAACCTTATGTAAGCTTAGGGAATGGCAGAGCAGGATGGCCGGCAAAGTTACAGCATGACGGCGGGCTGCGAAACCCTCATAATTCTGGGTACGCGACTTTCCGCCGGCGACGTTTTGCCGCCTGCATGCCAGTGGGATTACGCTCCTGCAGGCAGCCGTTTCCACACTAACTGGTCATTCATCGGCAAGGTTCGTTGCCGTTGGTTTATCTCCATTGATTCAAGAGCTTTAGTTTGCCCCCCTCGGGGTGCTTCACTGCCATTCGTTTGGCGGCATTCGTTCATACCTGCAGATCAGCCGCCGCCTGCGGGTTTAGCGCCATTGGTTCATTGTGATAGGGAAAGAGCCAACAACTAATCCAGGTAGACCAGCCATAGCAAACAAAATGGGATGAAGTAGGCGCATTAAGCGAATGCAACTTGCCAACGGCAGCGAACAAGAGGGGATGAACCAACGAAGATGAACTTGCAGCTGTAAACGAAGAGGGTTACACGAACGCCGGCGAAGCCAAACGCAAAATGTGGCATCGGGAAGGGCAGCGGCAACTGTGCTGACAGTACCAGCGGTAGCCGCCCAAAGAGAATGAACCAACGCCGATGAACCTGCAAGTGTCTAGTAAACAGGTGTGAACGAAAGCCGCCAAACGGAGCACCGCCGGGTGGCAAACTGACGCCGTTGAACTAATGGCGATGAGCCAATGGCATTGAACCTCGCCGACGGAGTGACCTGTTGGGGTAGAAATGGCTGTCCGCAGAGCATAGTCCCACCAGAGCGCAGCCGGTAAAACGGCGCCGTGAAAACGTCGCCGGCGAAACGTCGCGTACCGTACCTTGTAACGCTTTGCTACGCTACCCTGATTTTAGAATAATCATGATTTAGGTAGAATTTTTCTCAGGCCTCATTTTCATCCGTCACTTTTCTCAAAGCAGCTCTTTTTAATACGGCCACGAACTACCAAGCAGAGTGTTTAACGTGCTTCTATCAGCAGACCTGCATGAGTGCTGAATGAATTGGAATGAAATCTGAACAGAACGAATGCTAAGGAAAAATTAAACAAGAAATAGTTTTTAAGGTTAAGTCAGCGGCAAAATTTGAACTTAATAATAATTTACTATGAAACGGTTGTTGAAAACAGGTTTATTAGGAATGGGACAACAAAGTTTCATCCTGTAACATGGGTTTCGCCTTAAATAGATAAGTCTTTTGTCTTGAAAGCTGTGTGTTTTCAGAATAAACCATGTGTCTGTTTAACGGAGAAAAGCAATATGGTACGTGAAACGGTTTTCTTAAACTATGTAAGCTCCAAGGTCATGATCATAGTAGAAAGTACCGACTGGACCACCATACTGAAGCATATGTAGAGTGACAGAATGTTGCTTGAACTGTTTTGCAGACATATCTGCGAAATGCTTCAGCGAGAATAGAGCTGCGATCATCCAAAGCCATTATCTAGGAACTCTGCATTTTCGTTGTAGAAGGTTGTGGCTCTGGCGTTTTAACGAATAAACTAAGATGAAATAGAAATTCAGAGCTTTCAGGAACGACGGTTGCCATCGTCTGCGTAAGAGGCAGAGACGTGTTAGTCCTATTTCATCTTCCTGTCTTCATTAAAAGGAGCAGAACGCAACCTTCTACAATAAAAATCTACACTTCCGTTACAAGACACCCTTTTCGACAATGCATTTTATTAAAATTAAAAATCATGACCACGGTTAGTGTGGCATAAACTAATGTGAATGTCATTTCACGCAGTATTTTTGTTAACTCGTACGCATTTTGAGCCCTAGGCGAATGATGCAGAGCGTGTGCACGTAACTGCACATGCGATGACTCTGAAACTGACGCAAACCTAAATGAAAAAAGTTCATGCAGTTACTATCAGATTAACGTGTTCATTTTCTAGCAAGGGAGTAAGAAAACTACTGAATCAGCTGAAAAAAACTTACCTTCAAATTACTGATGATAAGAGACAACTTAGTCAAGCCAGCATTATATTTAAAGTCTAAGTGCAACCAGTTCTGTTTTTCTTAAGGGGTCCATTCGGTGCGAAGCAAGGGAGCAACTTCACACAAGAATGCCTTAGAAATATCCAAGGGTGAGCGAGAAAATGAGCTGCCCAAGAAAGGCAATGCACGGACACCAAGCTTGTATACTGCTGGCCTGGTTTGGCCGTGGTATGACCGACTTTTGTCATCCTTAGGAGGACTTTTTCACGGAATCAATGAACCGGAAAGCCAATAAGCGTGCTTGTGAGCGTCAGCTAGTTTGCTAGTATAGAATTTTTGACTGCATCTATTGAACTTCTTGTACACAGGTTCAATGCTGTTATTTAACTCATCGTCAGGAAACTGAAAGAGCTGTCTGAGAAGTCCTCGAACAAAATGAATAAAACACTCAAAACGCTGAAGGGCTCAGCTCCAAAAATCGGCAGTTCGCAGCTAAATAACAAGACTCAGATGCCTGTCGTACGAAATGGTAAATATGAATGCGGTATGATACCTATTTAAGAAGTTTCTGCGCCCTACAATAAGCACTAAACAGACTGAGCTACATAACTAACCATGCTAACACAGCAATTGCTTACTTCACTGTAAAAATATTCCAGAATTTTTGCGCATCCACGTTTTGTTGGCGTATCAGTTCAATTAAGGGCATTAGTTCACTTGGGATTGCCAACGTGATAGCGGAAGTCAGCTGGCAAATTTCAGTTGCGACCTAATAAAATCCAGGAGCGCTTTTCGCTTTAAAACGTGCAAGGCACCGCGCAGCACCATCTAAGGAAATAGGGGTCGTAGGTGAGCGACCTGACCAGGCACATGGGCTTCAGGCGTTCATGAAATTCTGAACTTTCTTTTACCTGTCTGAAACATAATTTCATGATGACATCGCATTCGCAATTAATCGGCAGGCCATCTGACTTTTGAAGCAAGCACGAATTTAATTGAAAGTGCTTCTAGAGCATAGAAATTTAACCTCGTACCAAGGATCTCACTGTTACCTAAACTGCTATTAACTTTCCAAATGACTTGACGCTACTAAAATCAAGATCCTGATTAGGTTTCTCAAGGCCGAACCGCAGTCATAAAGTTAAGTATGCAAAGCCTGGTAATGACATAATTTTTCCATTATACAGAGTTAAAAGGAGTTACACGGATTTATAAAGAGCAGAGCTTTCAGGACCTCTGGGTCTCGAAGACTCTGCTCTCTCAGGTTTATGAATAAAACAGCCACACCATAACTCTGTTTAATGAAAACCTACACGCCCGTTACAAGTTATCCCCTATTTTCAAGATACTATGTTTGATTAATAATTTCAATCCTCAGGAGCTTTATCACATGTAACGATCCCAGCTCTGCAAGCAGTGGGATTGAAGGAATGCGTGCTGATCAGCAAATAGCACAGTAGAGGGCCCTTTCATGGCAAAGGCACCCTTTGACCATTTGAGTGTCGAGCCACAGATAACAGCAAGTAAAGTTTAAAGATAAATTGAGTATCTGTAATCTTAATGAAGACTTTTGGCCGTTGTGAATTAAATTTTATTACCCGTAGCTTTCGGGACTATCCTTGTCAGCGAAGAATGAAAGGATTTCATTTCTGAGTGGGTTGACAACGAGCGTCAGCTATATAAGGTGGAGTTTAAAGTTTTGATTGTAAACCTTGTTTCCAAGCCTGTGCTTCTGTCCAGTTTCGTCTTGTAAGAAACAGGACAAAGGCGTCCCAGCTATGGATCAAACATGTCAAAATTCCGCTGACCACTACACCTAGGTCGCAACTGATCGTGTTGCTATGCCTTATAAAAAACGCCTCTGATGTTCCATACGGCAAAGTGAGGTTCACGGCACAGTAACCTAGGAATCTATCAGTGTGTTTGTTTTCCGTACACTGTTTTTAACAGGCTGGCGCTTCGAATGATTAAGGTATTCAGAAAGAGAGGTTTCTTGTCACACTCCTTCTCGATGGTAAAAGTTATCTTTTCCGAAAAGGTGTTGTTGAGATGCTGTAGGAAAAGGTCCTCTCTACCACTTTCTGTAGTAGCGAAAGCGTAATCTACGTAACGTTTAAAGATCACTAGGAGTTGTAGATTCTGACGGTGAGGAGAGAGCTCATTCTTCGAAATGTTCCATGAATATTCAGCAATAAGTGGCGAAAGGCAATTTCCCAACTAAGCTCCACTTGTTTGTAAGAAGAAGTTTGCTCGAACCCAAAGCATTTCCCTTCTACTAGGCAAAATGAAATAGTTTTTTAGTGGGAGAGGGATTCATTTTTGTTCCTTCCTTGTGTGTTTCGTCTATAATCAGTAATTTCTCTAGGATGTCTAAGATATGTACCACAGAAATGCTAGTGAAGAAATCCTTTGCGACATAGCCCACCAGGGTGTCAGTATTTGTGATGGGTAGACTTTTGATCTCACCAACGAAATGTTTGCTGCTTTTTATGTGCGACTGCCGCCTCCTTGTCAAGGGCTGACTAAAATCATTAAGGTAGCCGCACAATCTGGTACACCACTGTTGATTGTTGGAATCACTGGTCAGAGTGGGAGATTGGGTGGGTCTATTAGTGTGTCTTTGTGAAGTTTAGGGAGGCTGTATAGTTCAGAGCTGCGTCTATTGGATATATATTTAAGATGTTGGGCCATTTTGGATAGCCTGACGTCTTCTGTTTCCATAGCAAATGCTTTGAGGCAATTCTTTAATTGCCTCCGATTTTGTCACTGGGGTGTGATCTGATAGGCTTGCAAGCTTCAGCTTTTCCGAGATAGAAATCTTTTGTAGGTGTACGGAACGATCCAGTACTACTACGTTTCCTTTGTTGGCTCTTGTGATGATCACGTCTTTATTTGATTTTACTCGTTCAAAGGGTTCCACCTCATGTCTACGGATGTTAGCTACTGATGTTCAGCTGTGACGAAACCAAATCTTCAATTGCTCCTTTGATTCCATTGTGCCAGAGATGCCTGCCACTCCAGAGCCCCTGCGGAGCGTAAAGTAAGGTGTGGCCGTGGTAACATGGCTCAAAGGATGGCATGGGAACTTGAACTCAATGGCTACGTTCTGAAATCCGGATGAGCCCAGGGTCCTGGTCCCGGATCAGCTTGGGAAGCTCACGGCAGCCTGCAACAGAGACGGTTAGCCTAAGGAACGCCAGTCTCACCGCCTCCTTGGTGGGGGCAGCGGATCAGGGGATTAGCGTCCATCAGAAAGCGAATGGCCGAGGACAGGGAGAACCTACATATACGCAAGGAGGCCCTGGGAGCGTCCAGGTTAATGTGTCGCGGTGATTGTGTCGAGTCTATCATCTTCGCGTGTAGAGTTTGTTCAATTCCTGCACTGCCATGTTATTCCCCAAGAAAGCGTTTCTATCCAGCGGTCTTCACTGCCGGTCCACGCCCGTCTGCTCTTTGTTGGCCAGTGCGAGTTAAGCTGTGCTCCACAGATTCCATTAAGTCGAACGTGGGTGGATATGTTGTGCAGGCAATGCGAAGTTTAACCCTTTGGCTATAACTTGTTTTCCAATGTATGTCAAAGCGGCGGACCTGAGGATTATGTTACTTTATCCAGGTTAGTCTCTGGATCCCTTCTATGTTTTTCTTGAACGGTCAAATGTCCCGGGTCTTGAACAAGGTAAAGAACTGAATTTCTGTTCCAAGATACCTGTTTAGTAGGTTTTTCTCATAGTGGAGCATGAAGCAACAAGTTGCAATAATGGTACCATTAGGGTTACTTCTAAAGAGTTTCTAAGGAAACTAGATGTAGTTTCTATGTTCCTTTTCAACAGCGTTAGAGATCTACAATGATTTCTAATGACGTTTCTTAATAAGGAAAGGGCAGTTTTCGCGTGGAATACGAGACCTTCAGTTGTTTGAGAAATGATTCCATTTGAGCTGGAACGAACGGGTTACAGTCTGATGTTTCTGCGTGTTAGTAGGAACGCTAGTTTGACTTTGGTCAACTGTGGCTCCATGGTGAAATGTTCAAGAGCTCCTGCTGCGTGTAGGGCACGTTCTCCGTAAACACATTTGGTGACGTCAAATAGCGGGTGTCTTGCAACAGTCCCCAGTCCTTAGTGATGACCTTGTGACCGTTATGAATTGAATTTTATTATTAATATCTATACCTTTCGAGAGTAATCTAGTCCTGTCATCAGCGGAGAATGAAAAGTTTTTTTTTTCATTCCCGGACCAGATGACAACAAGCATCGGCAACGTAAGATGGAATTTAAAGTTTTAATCGTAAACAGTTTCTAAGTCTGTCTTTCAGTCCATTTTGACTTTGTAAGAATCAGAAGGAACAGCATCCCAAATTATCGTTCAAGTCTGTCCAAGCTGTGCTAACCGCTATTCCTAGGTGTTATGTTATCGAAATGTGGTTGTTAGGTTATGACAAGATCTGGGATTTCAAACGCTGAATGAAGACGAAATTGTTCAGCCATCGTAACAAGTGAAAGCGGGATCAGAAGAAAGAGGAGAAAAAGTTGATGAAGATGAAAAATATGCATGATGTTCGCGTGATAAGGCCTTCGAATGCTTGGAAATTGACCTGGCATGGCTTCATGGGCAAATAGAATGTGGTTCAAAAAAGCTATTGTGCTTCAAAGATATCCTTGACCTAGCAGTTAAGAAACGGTTGACAGATCTTGAAGCAGGCATATGTAAAGGATTTTTCATAGAGCATATTAATATTTTTTGGTGTATGTAAACATCAGCCTATAATAAATTATTGTACACTTAAAAACGTGTTTAAGGAATAAAATTTACAATAAATGAAATGAAACAAAGAAAACAACTTATAAAATGCAAATATTCGATTATCCGTACGACGGCCCTCCCATTCAGCCTGGACGTAATAGAGGTTCTACTGCAGCTTCAAGTGAACAGGAACCCAAGGGCATGAATTTCTGCCATGTGACGGGAAATACAGCCAGTTAAAATTTTATATGAATAGGCCAGCTCAGAATGTTGTTACCTTTGAACGAAATTGTGTTTGCCCTATGGACACTGCAGATGAAAGGTTCACAGAAACAGCTGAAATCGTAGGTCATCTTAAGTAGCATAGTCTACTTTAAGAAGCTGCCTTAACACGTGCTGATAACTGCTCATGTACCTGTTGACAGACATTCATTTTTAGAAACTTCTGTGGTCCGTTATCTAGCAGTCGATACTCCAAATTAAAAGAATAACAGGGAAGGATGAAGCCTATGGTTTTCCCAAATGCTTCGTCAGCCTGGGATGAGCAGTGAAAATACTATGTTGAGATACCCTTTCAAGAAAACAGCGTCGAACGGCTACCTAGGTTAAATGGACGATTTAGCTTAAAACGAAAAGATTGCCGACATTGGCAACGTGAACAAATGGTGGATTGTACGGTGGAATAATATCGAGGCGGTTTAAATGCAAATCTTGCAGCACTTCTGTTTAGGCCGGAAATGAACCTCATACAGCGGTATAGATCAGGAAAAACTGTTAAGGCATTTATGGAAAAAGCACTCAGCGTTGTGATGCACGACCCAGGACTGATAATCAAGGTTGGACATCGTCGTTCCTGAAAGGTTCTTCGTGTCAATGAAATCCCAGCTTCATAGCGAATTGTTTTGTTTTCCGGTAATAAATGAATAGTCTCTGAACTTGTTTCTTCATAGACATTCAATTTGAATAGCAGATGTCTTGTAACTGTCCTCGAAAACATCTGTAATCTCAATGACGACTTCTGACCTTTGCGAATTAAATTTTATTATCCAAAGCTTTCAGGCCTATTCTTGTCTTGTTATTAGCAGAGGATGAAAAATTTTCGTTTCTGGGTCGGATGACAGCAAGCGTCGGCTATATAAGGTGGACTTTAAAGTTTTAACTGTAAACCATGTTTCTAAGCAGGGTTTCCAGTCCAGTTTCACGTTGTAAAAATCAGAAGGAACCGCATCCCAAATTATTGATCAAACCTGCCCAAACTGCGCTAACCGCTACTCCAAGGTCACGAGTGATGGTGTTGTTATCTCCTCTAAAAAATGCCTTTTTGGTCTTCTGTTGGCCAAAGTGAGGTTCGCAGCACTTCAGCCTAGGACGTTGGGCAACGGAACATTGAGAATCGTGTTCTATCATCGCACAAGCCCTAATCGCTTTATTCATCATCGTGGCACCGTGGTAGGTTATCGTAATCAGGGCCCCCTCTCTGCCATTCATCCACACCTTCCAGTCTGACCTTTGCATTTCTGTAGCTTTTCGTCACCGACAGACGCTGTTGAACGCCAAGGAACAATGCATCCTGTTTCGCCTATATGTGAGGTGGGACGTTCGCACTTTATCTCATAAGCCGCTCCTGGCTGTTCGTTGGATGATGTTACAGCTTTGCCGTTTCTGAGCACGGACCGCAGATCCAGTGAGCGTTTGAAAAATACTCTGAAATTTAGGGTCCTGCCGAAGCACTGTATCACCTTCCCAAATCCTGCGTAGTATGGGATCAACAGCGGAGCTCCCGCAGGTTGACATCTGGAAATGGTTTGTCACTGGTAGAGTCTTTGTGTGTTTAGTGCTTGAGCTTATTTGGGCATCCAATGTTAACTAGCTTCCTTTTATGTGACCCAGTTCCTGTTGCAAAAAGTTCATAGTCACAAATGTTGATACCTCCTGTTATCGTTTAATATGTGAGAATGCAACAAAGTTAGGCGGTCTGAGCCAAAGAGAGAGGGAGAACACGCCGAGA
>KN538423.1:263553-277306 GCA_000797535.1 Trichuris suis
GTGTGCAGTGCGTTTTGACCACGCAACTGAACCGGTCGCTACATATCCTTCGGTAAAACAGCAAGGTCTCACAAACCTGAGTTGTAGCTTTAATCGCTTTGTACAAAGCCGGCGTATAAGACGACCCTTTCCGTGCAGCAAAATAGGTTTGTCATTCAACCGAAATACCCGTTGCATTTTCACCTATGAAGCTTTAGAAATGGCTTAAACGCCCCTTTATTGAACTGCGCCATATTTGGCTATCTATACTGAATTAGGGTATGGGTCAGGTCGCTAAGGAGCATCATCCGCTTTTAAGCGATTGCTAATTTTCGGTACCACCAGAAGAAGTAATAAAAAGGTTTCCAAAAGTAATGTAACTCCATGAATCCCTTACAAGTCAGTGAAAATGGATACTTTAGTTATTAACGGTTTGGTGCACAGTGTCCACCAGATCCGTAATACATGAATTTATTTTAGCAGCAACTAAAGTTCCACCTTCAGCTGGGATAAAACGCGCAGATCGTCGTATCCGCTACACTTCGGTGTCGCTTTCCGGACACTTTTGTGGGGACTTGTGGCACCTATGTCAATTACAAATCTTTCATTATTTCGAAGTTGCTTGTAGGCATTTTCTGAGAAAATCAAAATTTTATGCTCACTCTGGTGAACATCCAGAAAATCGCCCAAAATACGTAGCAAAATCTCTGCAAACAACTTAAATCTTCCTACTTCAAATGGCGACTCTACAACAAGCCTTTGAAAGCTATGGCAGAAGTCCCTAAAGAAGAATCTCAGCACCAACAAGGCGGCATGGAACCCCCTGCTTCCTCACGGTTGCCTTAGACCTGGCATACATTAATATTCAAAAATTGGTCGTAAAATGGACCATAGTCTTATACACTTGTCATTGACAAATAAAGAGAAATTAGTCGTAAATCCGATCATCATCATATACAGCAGTATATATGGCGTTTTAACCTTTTAACCCACGGAAGTGTAGCCGCGACAAATGCTGCCAAGTGGAAATGTTGGTTCCTCGATCCGCATTATCGCACCTCAACGGAAAGGAACACCACTGAAGGTATGAACTTGTAAACGCACGATCGAGCGAAAGTTCGTTTTGCTGAAACGTATGTCCACGGACCATGGAAGCATCACGCATAGCAACCGGGCAATGTGAAACATAATGGCATGAAAACGAAACCGCCTCTGAGGCGAACCTTTGGAAACACAGCTGGCGAAACAGTGGAGCCTCAGATGTACCAAATGGAGACTGATCATTGGCGACAGTCACCTGATAAAATATATCATTGCAGGGCAGCGGAAATGTACCTGCTGAAAACGTGCCGCAAGGAAAGGATGCTTTAAGGAAGCGTACCTTCAGCAGAGCTAAATCGTTTCCGAGAGGAAACATTAGAAATGTCGCTAGCGAAACATAATGTACCCTGGCCTGAACCAAAGGAGGTCGCCCATTGACAACATTCATAAATCATACACCGGATACCATTAGTACGATTCAGCTGTGCAGCGAACCGTACGCGTCGACCTGAACTGCTTCGTGATCAAGATTTTGCCACCCAGGACATGTGCGCTAGCATTTTAGTTTCGTCTGGTTAAACTAGTTGATTTAATTTACCGGGATTAGTGGATGACGCAGAGTTTGCGATTGCGTCGGTGTGCCATAATGCTGGAACGCGACTTGTTTATTATTAGAGCAACATCCACGAGAATAGTCATTGCTCGACGCTGGGTGTCCTTTAGCGTCGAGAGTAGGCACATGGAAGTCATTAGACAAAGTGCACGTTTGTTTCTTGTTTCCCACAGCTTGCCAACAACCTAGAGTGCTTTGCAAAATGCAGGTTCCCTTACGAAAAAATCCTGGCTTTCCTGTTCTGCCCTCATCGTCAAACATGAAGGTCATCCTGTTCCACTCTTACCTAATCTTAAAGCGAAGTATAGTCCTTATGTCCATGTTTATGCATATGTAAGAGCAGAAAAACATGGCGACAGAGCTACAGTAAAACGATGGGGAGCTACGGTGGTTTCTTGCTGTCGACTGTAGTTTTCTACCCTCATCTTATCCTAAGCCGAAATATAAACCTAAGTTTAGGCTTAGGTTTAGGTAAGTGTGGAGCAGGGTAGCTTTCATGCCTTCCAGTGAAGGCAGAACAGGATAGCCGGCATTTTTCCGGATTGAAACCTGCATTTTGCGGGTTACGGTAGCTTCTTTGCGGGGCCCTGGGAAATAAGACTTTTAAGCAACATTTACGAGAGTAGTCATGCGGAAATCATTACTTTAGACGAAGTGCGTCTTTTTGTAATTGAACTTACAACGTTTCGTTTTTATAACTGCTTTACCAACCTTGGCAGTCACTATTGCGGCCACTGGAAGATTGAAAATCGCAGTAGCAGTTTTTGGTTTTACTGTGTTAGAATGAGAAGTGTTGTTTTGCTAAAGAATTCTTGATTGATTTCCATTTTAAAACACTGCCACTTGCGGTGCAGTTGTTCACGTTTTGATCGTTCTTTGATGGTGTGTGTGTGTAGGCTGATTCTTCGTGTATTCAGCATAGATGACTGAATCCAACCTCTCTGCTGTGCCCAAAGAGCAACTGAAATTGGCAAAAGAAAAATACCAAGCTGGATGTTTCGAGGAAGCTTTTGCAATGTGCAAGGTATAGCATCATTTGCTCGCTTTGCATGCTCTTATTCACGATATCGCACGCGTACGCTATCCTATCGTTTATGCTGATGTGCATTGCTGCAATCGTGTATTCTTTTTGTGAAACATTTGTGCATTTTCACCTTTGTACCTTGCTTTAACATGGATGCTTTGCGTACGCTTTCGTGAGTGTTTCTGTTTTCTTAGATTTTAATTTATTGTCGTTCAGAAAGGGTGGAATGATTTGTGCGTGCAAGCTTAGCAGATTAGTTTTGTTCTCTAAACATAACATTGGAGCTTATCTTACGGACTGGCATAAAGTATCTTACATTCTTGGTCTGTAGAATTCTTGGGCTGGTAGAGGTTCTACTTTGTTGTCTGTGCCGGTTTGCTAGGGTCATTCGTTTTCAATTACATTCTTGGTCTGTTTAATTCTTTTCACAAGTAGGGATAGTTGCGACGACGATCATTAAGTCAATCTTTTCAGCCTCTTGTTGATGACAGTAGCAGTTGTTACCGTGCTTTAACAATGGCAGGAATGTGCGCAACGAAGCTTGGTGATTACGTATTGGCAAAACAGTATTTAAAAAGAGCCGTCGAAGTAAATTCTACAAGCATCCTAGTGTGGAAGGTAGTCTTTTTGTGTGGTCGTACGTGATACATTGTTACGTTAAAATTTCAGGCTTTGGAACAGTACTATGAAACGTTCTATTTATACGATGATCTATACGTTGATACGTTAAAATTTTTGATACACTCAACGAAGGAGTATGTTGCCTTGTTTTTCTGTATATGTATTCGTTCTTCATGTAGAGTATAGAACTTTATTGTTACGCTGATGTCCCGTTATTACAATCAACAAAGCTTGTCACCGGAGCTTTCGGGTTGGGCCTCAACCCGTCTTCAGCAGATACGCAGGGAGAGGAGAATGATTGAATTGACAATGAAGTCATTGTTTTTCAATTGTTCGTTTTCAAAGTGTGTCTGTGTGTATTACAGCGTGTTATTTTGATCGAAAATTGCTCTTTCGGATTTCCTGTCAGCAGATACCATAGTTTCCATGCCATGATTCAATTGCGCTTTTTGAAGATTACATACCTGCCTATATCCATGTCCATTTTTGTTTTTATTTATCTATATCTATATCCAGTTTTTAAACATGCATGTTTCGCTTTCCTCTTTATACATATTTTGTTCTTTAAAGATCACTTATCCATTTTATCCATATCCATTGCGTTATCAGTTATCTGTAGCCGTACCCACATTTTATTTTCTCCATATCTATTATTTCCATTTTGTCCATATCCATTTTTTGTTCCACTGTTTTGCTTTTGTTTTTATTCCATTCTTTTTATGTATTCATTCTCTACAAATGGGGTTTACGACAAATATAGCTCCCAAACGAAAGGGTGCGCTACTGCCAAGCCGACAACTCATAGCAGTCAGTTAGTAGTGTTAATACAGGTGTAACCCGCTTCTCGAAGTTTCAGCGTTACGAAGAAGCTGAGTTTGTACATTACGAAGGAATAGCTGGGACACCATGTGGTTTCCGAATGCTGTTGCGCTATTTCCACTTTATACAGGGCTTTTTACAAATTATTGTTGCTTTCAGTATCTCGTAGTCATGTCCCGGATTTTATATCATTTCCCATCCCTGTTATCTTCCGGGTCTGGCTCCGCTTAGACCTGGCTGCTGTGCTAAGGAATAGGAATTATTTCCCCGCTTTACGAAGTTTACCATTACGAACAACTGCTCCAGGCCCGTCAGCCTTCATAAAGCAGGGCGCCACTGCTTGTTAACTTTCAGCAAGTTCTTTCATGAAGCTCCATAACAAATATGCTGTTAGTAACTGTATTCTTGTCTTCTGCCCTTCTTTTGTTTAATCAGAGTATTGCTCTTTCCTTTCAGATGTTCATAACTCTTAATCCACTTTTCCTGCACCAAGTAATAACGGTTTTGAGAAAATGAAGCTTTCAGCCTTGTTGTATGCAGCAGGAGTGATAAACTTGCATTTTTGATGTGAGAGAGTTTAATGAGCAGTGCTTTTTCCAAGGTAATAATGTTCAGTGCAATGTTTTTCCAAGATACCTGCCTTATTTCACTGGTATCGTTTAATCAGTTTGTCTGTTTGATTTTTATTGATTCTAAATCCTTTTTTGTTACCTGATTAGTAAGATAAAGAAACACTGTTGTGATAAAAAGAAGTTTTATTTACAGAATATGGTTTTCAGCGAACAAGAGTCTCTTCATGTGGAAAAGTTGTTTCAAGTACTTATCAGGTTGAAAAGAGAGGGAGAGGTAAGCGTATAGATTTATTCTTCCTATAATGGTTTTACTTTACAGGCAATTCGTGAGGTCGAAAGTTTCATTAGTAAAGAAGGCAAACTGGGCGAGTTCGGTCGCATTGTTGATCAAGTTCTTGATACATTGTTGGCAAAAGTGCAGTGCCAGTATGACGCAGCAGTATTTGCGAAAAAATGCTACGATATTTTAACGCTGAAAGGTGACGTCGGCCTCGATGTGAAGGAAAAATATGTTATGTATATTATGGAGGTAAGTATCTCCTCGCAAGCTTCAATTTGAAGGGGAGAGCTTTATACGCGCCAGAAGATGTATTAACTCTGAGTTGGCTTACGTATGCCGAGCTGGGTAAACTCCACAAGGAAATTGTACGATTTTAGTGCAGAAAAGGATGAAGAACAACACTTTTGGGAAGTTCTGATCCCACCTTTAGCGTTTAATTTGCCGTATGGGTTCCGAAATATCTGAAGCGGTATGATTCATTTCCATAACGCATAGCGCTTAGCAGTTCCACTTTTGCCACTTCGCAATGCGTAGTCACGTGTTAGTGGTTTTGCAGCTTTCGAGTTCCGTACCTTGATGAGGAGTGTACCTAAGTAGGCTTAGTTTCCCATAACCACCTGACGCTGGCAAAGTGATATCGCATAGTTTAACGTCTTTCTCAGACTGGTCCTACGGCATGTGTTATGAATTTGTTAACCGGTGTTACAGGCGCGTTGTTTTACTTCATCTTGAAACCGCTCCGTTAATACTGCCATTGTTTAGCGACGAACATGGCCGTCAGTACCTTTACGAAATCAGCGAAACTTTTTCCGCTTTGGAAATGTTTTGTAGCGACGGAAAAAACTTTATGGTTTCATTCTATGGATAAAGCCATTCTTGTTTATTGAAAAAAGCTTTCGGGACAATTTTGCTCCCATCTTAAGCTTGTTCATGCATACTTTGAGCGGCTGAACAGTAAAAATAAAAACCGTTTCAGTAATCCCGTTGTGTAAAAGCGAATAACGAGTTTTCCTAGTTTCGAAAGCACGTCTGGTTCCATCGTCAGCGAAATAGATCTCGAGGCACAGGTCCGTTCAGTTTTTATTAGCTTTTTATTGCGGAGTTTTCAAAGCCTCATTGTTCTGTCGTCAGCGCAAAATACCAGTATGCAAATACTGTTCATATTAACAGAGATAGACCAATTTTGTACACTCGCTTTGCTCCTAATTGATAGCCTAATTTTAGGGTTGCCTAACGTCAGATGCTGTCGAAGCTCTGGCGGAAATGCATAGGAAGGAACCCAGCAATGAGCGAATTTGTTTGTTATATGTACGATTACTTGTGGAAAGATACTTAGATGGTGAACTTGACCGATGTGGAAATTGTTTAATTAACAAGATTGTTACATCCTTTCTAGGGTACTCTTTTGTGGAAACAGAAAGTATGGATCTTGCCAGTTTTTTGAACGAACTTTTAGAGAAAATAAATGTGGACGCAGACAGTAATCCAGATTCCTTCTTGTGGTTTCAGTTGGGTTCTGCTCTGAAGGAGATGGAAGATTTGAACTTTAATTTGGCATTAGCTCGTTTAACGCAGCAGTTTGATAGTTTTATCCCACAACAACAGTCAGCTGAAGCTCTGCTTGCTTGCAACAATGGAATTAAGGAGAATAGCTACAATGTATCACGTTCAAAGCGTAAGTTAAAACTGTTCCTCATTGCACAAAGTGCATAATTTACTGTATTGATTATTCAGAAAGGCCTTCGTCTAATGCAATGTTCTGTTGTGGTCTCCTCCTGCTGGATCTAAAGCTGAAAATGTCCGACCACAGTTCTGCTCATCAAATAGTCAAGCGGAGTAAGTATTGACGTTTTCATTTACCTTAAAGGAGGATTTGATTTTACTAATTAGAAATGGTATTGTTTCTGCGGCTTTTACATTTCGTAACATATTCCGCTTAAAAATAGTATTAAGCCTAGGGATTGAATGATGAGGTTTAAACTTGTGACATGGATATTCTTGTCAAACAGATAACCGTTTTATTTTGAAAAAAGGAAATCTCATTGTGTAATACGGGGAAAGGGAAACCGTTTATTTGTATAGAAAAGCAACAGTTTTAAAACAAGCGAAGCTTTTGGGAGACTAATCCTGCTCTGTTCTCGACGGTAGCAGTCACAGGCCCTTGAACGATTACAGCAATATAAATACTTAAAAGGTTCTTCGGACCAGTTTTAGTCAACATATGAAACATTACAAGCTTGTATAAGTAACGTACAACTTTATTTTATCAGTGGTCAATAAAGACAATGTTACAGAAGACCGTTACGAAGCGTCCATTATTCAATATGCGAATACATGTTACATGAGGAGTGGCTGTTTCTCACGCCATTTCAGTTCTAATTTCCGTGAAGTTAAGATTTCAATGACTGTAAGCAGTGAAAGTTAGCAAACAGTGCAGAACTTAGTCACGTGAAATTACCAACTGCGAAACTGGAAAAATGATATTTTCAGATTGCGCCAGTATCACCTTCCGGCAGAATAAATTGCTTGCAGTATTTCGTATTCACTGATTTTGGCTGCTTGTTTTTAGTCAACTTAGTAAAGAATTACAATACAAGTCCTCCACGACTGTGCCTGTTTGAACTGTTACAAGCAGAGATAGAAGCCGAGATCAGCAGTAATGAAGAGATCTACATGGAGTTTTTCGAAAAGGCTCGAACAGAGACAGCGTTGCCCCAGTCGCTTCGATTTCGGGCAGCAAGAAGGCTGGCGATAATCTTGGCCAATCGAAAGCGATTAGACGAAGCCATAGGCGTACTAGAGGGGTTTGAGGAAGATGCATTCGTACTTTGTGTCACAGCGCGATGCCATTTGATATGTGACAATTATAAACTTGCTGAAGATTTAAGCAGAAGGGCTATGAATCTGGATTCCGGCGTTGCAGAAGCTCCTTACTTGCTGAGCAGGGCCATTCACGCTCAAACAGGTCTGAGCCCTCTGACATTGAAACTTCTCGTTGCTGCCGCCAGACTTGATCCATACAACGGTGATATTTTCTTTTGGCTTGGAAAGAATCTAGAAGTTTCTAAGAAGGAGAAAAAGGCATTAGAATGTTACGAACGCGCGTACAAGTTGAGGCCTTATGCAGAGGACATCGCAATGGCTTTAAGCGACTTTTATTGGTTCGACAAATGCTCCCGGTAGTGCTAGAATAGTTCCATTTGATTTTCTTTCAGGCGAATGGGTATGCACGCAAAAAACATCAACCTTCTAGAAACCGTGAGCAGACTTCATTTGGTTGAAAATCGGTCTTGGGCTTGGTTTCGGCTTGCACTGCAAAATTTGCTTCATGGTAGTCCCGTCGATGCAATGCAAGCGTTTCAGTGTATTCTAAGAACCGATTCCAAGAACCCACGCGTTATGGATCTTTTGGCTGACTCCTACATGCAATCAGGAAACTTAAAGTCAGCGATGAAAAGTTGGAGAAAATGCTTGACGGTTGATGCTCCGACTGCCAGTACCTTCTTCCAATTAGGAAATGCCCTACTTAAAAGCCGTTCTCACGAAGAGGCACGAAAATTCTTTGAAAAGACACTGGAGATTGATCACAACTTTTGGCCTTCTCTGATCGGGCTTGCTTCTTCTTTGTTAGCGCAAGGGCAACTAATGGCTGATCGAGGTAGATGGCCAAAAGCATTCGAATGTTGGCGGTTAGCTACAGAGCCCTTGCTTCAATCTCTAAAAGTGAATTCCAATTCGTGCATGAGCTGGAAGTGCTTGGGAGATTGCTTCAATTTTGCCGGTCGGATATGTGATAAGGATGATATACCGTCTTCTTGCACTCCCTGTTTCTTCACAGCATGGAAGGACAGCACATTTTCTTGTGGTTGTTTTTCTTTCGTAGCTTCTCTGCTATACTACAAAGCCGCACTCAATCGTCCCTCTGCATCAGGAGCTTGGCGTTGTTTAGCACTATGTCTTGGAAGACTGGCTAGAATTTTACAATGTGCGGTGTTAGAGAAGCTTTCTCTAAAGGTCATACGTTCTGCACTTCGAATTTGTCAGCTGTCAGTCAAGAATTGGACAGCTTACGGTATTTCGTAATATCATTTAGTCCCGGTAAAAATACGCAGTTTTTAGGCGTTTTGGCCAGTTGGTCTGGACGTCCACGATTGGCGCAGCATTGCTTTATTAACGCCATACAGTTACGCATAAACGAGGGCCCAGCCTGGGCTAATTGGGGACTTCTTTGTCTGACGCAGAGGCACGTTGAACAGGCATACAAAGCGCTGGCGCAGACTCAGCACACACAGCCGCTATCTTTCTATGGATGGTTTGGCATGGCGTTCGTATCAATTCAGGCGGCGCCGTGGGACACGCAAGATTTATTCCGCCACTGTACGACCTTGAAGAGACATGTAAGTTCATGTGTTTCTAAAACTTTTACTTCCAGTTTCCCACTGGTTTTGCCCTTTAGACTGTAGAAAACAGTTTTTTTTGGAAGGATTGATATTGTTTTATTGTGTTTAGATGCGGGCTTGTTGAAATTTTCCACTGTTTGTTATTCAAGGAAATGTCTAAATGGCGAGTGAATAAATAGTTAATCTGAAAGAACCTTTAATACACTTGTTGGTTACTGAACTGGTGGAACTTTACGCACTCCCCTTACTAGCATTTTAACTGTGAATATTAACTGTTACATTTTAGCGACTAATCTCAACGAGTTATAGTGATTTCACACCCAGTAGGCAAATGCACTCCAGATTCTGATAATTGTCGACTCATCTTTTAATCAGATTTTCTTGTTTAATAAGGGATGCTTACGTCAGCTGAATAGATCAGGGCGTTTAAATGAACGAAATAGAAAAATGTACTCAACCTGCCGAATGCTAGTTTGACAAGACGCAGATTGTCCTGAGGAAAACGTTCCAGGTGCCTGTCACGGAGGGTAATGTATTGTCGCTGAATATGACCCCTGAGGGAGCATTACATATTAATACAGTACATAATCCATTATCCGGAATACTGGGGACCAAGTGCATCTCCAATTTTAGATTTTTCCAAATTTTAATATATAAATATACTCAGTCGCAGTGGCCTAGTGGTCAAGGGAGGCAATTCCGTACCGTACCACCGTTCCGGGGTTCGAATCCCAAATGCTCAGGCGTTAGGCTGTGCGACGAGCCGGCTGGTAGAATAACTCGGTCGCATCGACCGGCCAAATGGCCGGTCCATCGCCGACCCCACGTGTGTGGGACAAAGGCTTAAGGAAAAGTAAATATATATACAGTAATCGTATCCGTGTCTGCAGGGGATACGTTCCAGGGGTGACCGTGGATAATAATGAACGCTTATGAACGCGTGCATTGTGCGGTTTTAATATGAATACATGCTATATTGCATTGAAAATGAAGCTCTTTCTTACGGACATGTGAAACTTCTTAATGATTTAGGGAAGTGCAACTCGCGAAACTTTATTTGTATTCCTGATGCATTCGGGACAGATCCGTTCCCGTCTTCAACGCGTAGGTAATGGCAGAGGGCAATAGATTAGTGCAAAAATAAGTCTGTTTTTCTTGACACTAACATTTCCCAGATAGCGTACCATCTAACCGGTGTTCCTCAAGGGCGCAGGTCAGCGAACTTGTGCTCCTCCTAGGTAGCCTACCGTCGAACCAGTGCTCCTTGTAGGAAGTCGTTCAGTGAACGCAGACATCGAGCCGGTAGGTCTGATTGACAGGCTGCCATAGCATTGCAAGTTGGGCCGTGCTTCGTTGCCTCTTAACCGCTAGGGGATCAGTCTACATGCCGACACTGACACACCATCTCAGAACGTTCTTTTAATGGGGCTCCTAACGTTGCTTACCTATTTACCGACTATTTAGTGTGCAGCAGTAGCTCTGTGAATCATCGATGAAGAAGCATGGAGTGCCAATAGCTTGTCAATGAGCTAGTGGCACCCCATGCTCTTCTTCAATGAGGAGTCGCACGATGCTGGCAACCTCGCTTATCTAAACAAAGAGTGTAGGCGGTGTCATAAAAAAGGCGGGAAACGCGTGATAACTTCATCAATAAGATTATTTTCACACGCACCTTTTCACGATGGAGCAGCTCTTTTTCAAGCAAGGACATTATGCCGCTGTCGTCACCCTTAATCGTACCCTACAGCCATCGAACGTTCATCGTTACCAAAATGAGCTGAGTGGCCTTAACTATGTGCACCACGATCGATGAATCTTTCACCTCCAATAGTTTCTGCACGTCATCAAGCAATTCAAATCAGTTGCACTGACAAGTGCGACGGCATTGCTTTTGAAGTCATATTACAGTGTTCCGGCGATCAATATAGGGTAAAGACCCCACGTCAGCTTAACGTCCATTTTTTCTTGGCCAAAACGCTGCGTGGGCGTTAGGTTTTCTTTGTTAAAGAAACTCCGCCGCTAGGGGGAGCTGCGGAAACTCTTGCTCTAGAAGTTAGTAGTAGCGAGAAAGTCGGTGGGAGACACTGTCTTAGACAAACCTTTCATTAAATTGTATTTCAGCCCGTTGCAGCTAACAGATACTGTTACTTCTTCGTGAAGAACTATCTTAAAGAAGCTGAGGAGCGTCCCACATTGAACTGCAATGCTCGCCAATTTATAAAGTATGCTTTAGATATAACATCTGAACTTTGTGGTAAGGTTGCTCTTATAGCCTTCACCATGTATTAGCGTTGTCTTTAGATTTCCGAACAGTCGATCCTTCTACGCATAATAACTATGGACTTCTTCTTGAGATTGATGGAAATTATTGTTCCGCTTTTGAGGCATACAAAAGGTCTGCTCCTGTTCATTGTTCGTAATGTGGTTCAGTTACGTTTTAGGAGCCTTGAATTTATGAAGCTTACGAATGAAAAGTTTCATGAAATTGTCCTAACCAATATGCTTCGCGTTTGTAGGTAGAAAAACGTTTTGCTCATCGGTCTTGTTGGCCTGAAGCTTTCGCTAATTTTAAGCAGAAACGATTATCTCTGTTTGGAGCACGGTGAAGAGCTTTTGCGGAATCACTTTTCGCATAACTGGAACGAAACGGTCCTACTCGCGCTAGTAATGGCACGGTTAGGGAGATATTTGGAAGCCAAGTCTAGTACAATTTGGTTTTCATCGTTTGGTTGTTCCAGCAAAAATTCTTCTTTCTAGTGCTCCTCAAAATCGATAGTACTAACTCCCCACACTTCAGAGAGAAAATTCATCTTTGTACTTCTCTGTTGTCAGCTCAAGACTCAACAGATCGTTTAAATCTAGTGGAAGCGTAAGCATACGCTACTACTCTCTTTAGTTAACTTTGCTGGGTCAATTCATAGGACAGTGCATAAGAATTCTTCTCCATCACGACTGGTTGTTATGTTGTATACATCTCTGAAAAGTGGATTGCCAACAAGCCAGATCTTGCAGCTCATAGTGGATTCATTCCCAAAGTTTTCCGAGTTGCAGAAACGATTGTTTTTTAAAATTGTTACTTTATACGCAAAAGTAAGTGCGTACAAGACCATGCAATAATATGGTTCATTCCACCGCGGTCGTTCTTTTAGAGCTTTAGTATCAAAGAGAAGCAGTACTTGGTCGAAACATTCTCCCAAGTGCCAGAGATCAATCTCCTATGGTTGGATTGTTTACAGGAATTCGGTGTGTTAAATGACGTACAGCTTGACGACATTTGCAAATACAAAGACTATAACTGCAATTGGAGTTCGATTCCTTGGGTGAGAAGGTTCGCTATGTCAGTGTATTTTTCAATTCAACCATTTCAGTTCGCGTGGTTTGCTCTCGAGAAAACGTTTATACTTCGCTTGCCTGGCGCTGTTAAGTGGATTTCCGAATTGTATCGTTTGATGCCAGAGTTAAATTCGTTCCTATAGGTCGAATTTTTCCATTGAGTTCATTCCTAGCTCAGAAATTATTCATCGGTCTGCTCAAGCTTTATTGTTTAAAATGACGGTGATTTCGTGAGATGCAATTATCGTTCATGTATCAGTATTAGCAATTTCGTTTATTAATCAAGAAAAATGCGCTGTCTAAATATAACTACGAAATAAATATTTCTGGGGACTCCTTTATATTGTAGGCCGGTTAATGAATTGCTGATTTCCATTTGAATTTTGCCTAAGTTGCTAATTGACATTGTAATCCATCATTCGTTGAAAGATGGCTAAAAAGATTTATTCATCCTGAAAGCTCCTTTGAATAATAAGGTGTTGAGTCGTATGCCAACTGCCAAGTAGTGCCAGCGCAAGACAAGATCACGTCATCCTTTACTCTCGCTCGAGGTCAACTACTGAAAACCAGGAAGGGGAGAGCATGATGGTAGTCTTTTCGACAACCGGTTTGTAGATGTCTGGAGCAGATAAATTCGGGTCATCGCTAAGTGCCCAGTAGGCGATAAGTACACAACACCTCTTTCCCCCCAGTTTAAATGTAGTCCCTAAGATATTTAGGGCTAGTTCGATGACGTTTAGGCCGGCCTTCTAGCATTCGTTCGTGAGTATCCACGTTAGCCTCTGGGGTGTTTGCGGAAATGTCGTTTCCAAGCTGCTGGGTGTCTTTGTCTTCGCTCTGAGGCTCACCATCGTTCGTTTTTTCTGAGTTTGACGAGTCGTCACTGGTGTGCGGGAAACGTTGTCTGATTTGGTCGATATGCCTACGTTCATTGCCACCTTCTGGAGTGCGCACAACGTAAGATCGAGGTCCTGTCATGCGACTGATGGATGCGACAGTCGATTTCGGACTACTGTTGTAGTTTCCCATGTACACCGGATCACCTGGAGAGAATCGTCTGGTCTTCTCCCC
>KN538423.1:278414-292373 GCA_000797535.1 Trichuris suis
CGAATAACGGGGCCGCGGATAACGGGGTCTTACTGTATGTATTTCACTTTGGTTGATCGATTGAATCAGAAGAGAGCAATTCTCACGGGCCGTGCACTCCAAGTTGTTCCTTCTACTTTGGACCTTTTCCTGCGGAAGACCATTGCTCGCTACAATAAGCGACAGCGTGCTAAAGGTCTTTCCCAGACCCATGTCATCCGCTAAAGAAATTTGGTGAAATTTTGAAGAAAATTAAATTAGCTTCATGTCAACCTAGGATTCCGCCGCTTGGGATTTGCTCTTCCCTCCAGAGCAGCCAAGTAAGCGCTTGGCGCTGATGCAACATCAGTGGAGAGGTGAGACCGCAGGAGGCAAATTGGGACTGTTTAAAGCCTGCAAGTCGAACCACCGTAAATAATTGAAAACTATGTCCACTCTACGCAAGTGCCTGCAAAGGCAAGAAAGAGCAATAAAACATGCCCTTCTATGAGGTAGACATGTTGCTTTTTCGTTATATTTGTTTATCGAAAATGAAAGATTTAGTAACGGTGTTTTTAAATTCATATGGTTATTTGTTACGGAAAAAGTACAAACCGTTTCTTCTACACTTACCCACAAATTATCAAATCCTCAGAGCTTTCAGAGCCTGGCGCTCTCTGTTTTCTACTATTACAACTACAGAACCTGTGTGCGTAAAGGCTAGTGATGAGAGTGAGATAAAGATCAGGTTTTAGGTGCATAGCCGGGGGTGGTAAGGTTGCGAAAAATTGATAATACATACGAAGTGATGTTCGGTTGCGGCGTCTTGATTTCTTGATGTCCTAATTTCTTTGTGTCTTTGTACCCGTGTTGCAAGGGATCGAACGGTCCTTTTTTCCTCGTTGTTGGTTTCTTGACGTTCCCGATGTCTTTTGTTTTCCCTATCGTGGGCTGTTGGATGCGCTTCTACGTCGATTCTGAAAGGAAATCCCTTCCACCTCATGGAGGGTCGGTGAAGAAAGGTTAACAAAGGGCGAAGGAAGATTCTAGGGGTGATTAAACTGTAAGAGTGAAGTAACAATGAAGTTCAGGGGAGGGGAACTGAAAGTCAGGAACAGAGAACAAAAGCACGGTGAATGTAATGTCAAGTGACAACAAGGAGAAAAAGTATAAAAAATAAAAATAAAAATAGAATGAAAAGGAGGTCAGTCAAGGAGGCAACATTTTGTAACGTTGATTAAATTGTTCCAAATGTCACTAATTTATACTCCCTTATCTCGGTTTATGTTTGTATTATGTTATATAAACAAGGCTTCTTTTATGCGCCTAAGGGATAGATGTGGTTCCTTAGATAGGATGCGTGCGTGTAGTGAACCAGAACAAAGTGTGGCGTGTTCTGCAACCGCTGACGCTGCTAATGCTCGCTCCATGGCAACGAGAGGGGGAACCGATGGGGGTCTGCCACGGCGTATTGTGGCGGAACTACTTTTTTCAAGCTCTCATTTGGCATTGTTGTAGCTCGTAAGGTGCCTCATATGTTTAAGGAATCTGTGAGCGAGGGTAAACCCTGTTTCTCCAATGTAAGTAGCTGAACAGGAGCATTTCACCTCATAAACTACGCCTGACTGCTCGTCCAACGGAAGTCTAAACTTTATCACTTCGGAGGAGAGAGCGCAGGTTGGGCCCTCGTTTGTAGCATACTGCGAAACCTAGAGCTCTCCCTAGCCTTTGGATCCTCTCACTTGGTCCTTTGTAATAAGGGAGTAAGATTCTTGGGCCACCAGGTACATTTCCATTGGTCTGCGACAGTGTATTTTATCGAGTCTGTCGCCACTGGACGACCTCCTTTTAGCACATCCCATGGCGCATAATGTTTCCACGGCTTGCTTCCAGTGTCAGTTTCGTTTACATGCCATCACGTTTATTCGTTGCTTCCTATCCATGTAATTCGTTTCCAAGGGGTACCTTTCCATGCTACGCGGCCATGCCATTCGCAAGTCCAGCTTTCCTTGGATCTTGCGCTTGCATGGGACCAGATGCAAGCGGTTTCATTGGCAAGCGATGATTTGGTTTATATCGGTTCGGGAATTCTGGTAATCATGTGTTCCGAAGGTGCCAGCCCAACACAGGGTAGGTATGCGTCTGTCTACTGGGCTGCATTTTTTACCTTAGAAGGAACGCTTTGTGATAAAACCGAAGAAGTACGATTCCATGTGCTCCCGTTTTCGTAAGGCTTCGTTTCTGATTTCCCACCGAATAAGCTTTCATTTGCACTACATACTCGATTACCCGACACTCGAAACTTGATTATCCGAATCGCGATTATCTGAATTTTCGGTTATCCGAATTCGCCAAGAAGCACTAAAATTTAATTTTTGCGTAAAATGAAATATATTGCATCTATTTGTTGGAAAGATAGGTCTGATACTCTCCACAGACAGCGGCGCATCACATCGCTGAAGAATGCGATATCGGCGTACAGGCCACCGGTCTACCCGTTTTCAAGCGTAATCAGCAAAAAACTAATGCGCGTATTAAATCTTGAAAGCGGAAACAAGTATCTTAATTGTGTAAAGCATAGTTTCTTAACCGTTTCTCACTAAGGCGACCCTGGGATTTTCCATTGCTCCCCAGCGCCTCCGGAGGTCATAATGGCTCCTTCCCAACGTACGTCCGTTGCGTCGTTTGACCGCTGGGACAGCTCCACAGGGACGGTTGAGGAGCAGAAAGTGCAGATCTGACGGCCACTAGTTTCTACCTGGTGGTCCATCCGTCCTTTGGCGCTGGTTGCCGCTGAACCGAGGGTGCTCAGGCGTCCAAGTTCCCGCCGAATCCTCAGACTTCCATCTCCTCCAGCCTCAGCGACCCTTGGTCTTCAGCGATCCGGTAAAATATCCCTCTGATCCTTGGCTATCACTGATGTAAGGAGAAGCGCATTCTAAGGCAACGGTTCTCGCAGGGCCATGAAAACTGTTGCAGCAGAGCTAGCAGTGCTGATAAACGACGGATACAGGTCTTTTATTGAAAGAGTAAAAGAGAATAAGCTGGTACGAACAAGGATAGCAGCACGATCGGAGTACACGACGAATTCCTCAGAACCGCTACCTCAGCCATTTATATAGAGTCGCGCCTCCCTATTCAGATGAATGACCGAGGATTGACCCTGACCTATGCGAGGACAACAACCACAGGGACAGCGAGCTCAAGCAGAGCGACCTTCTGCAAACTGGGCACATCTCTCAAACAGGAGGGGGCCACAGTCAGATCGCCCTATGGGTTGTCCTAAGTGAAGGCCATGTGGAGCAGACGACCTCGGTTTGTTGTTGTCATCAGTAGGGGCCTCGTCCAGCGGCTAGTGCAGGCACAAAAACCCGAGCAAGTGAACTATGTAGCGAAACAGAAAATGCGAAGCGCATAACTCGTTTTGTCACCAGTTCAGTACTTGTACTCATTCAGGATTCTGACATCACGAGATTTCGACCAGTTGGGCCCTATGACCCATTTGGAATTGCGGTACATTCAGAATTTCGATCTTGAGGAGTATGAGGCCCTTTGACGTTTTGACCTATCCAACATTGCACTCCATTCGACGTTTTGATAAATTCGCAATTTCGACCGTTTGGTTTGTGAACCCGTCCAACCTGTCGACTCGTATCGCATTCAGGACAATTTCTGGAGTTGGGCCCATTCGAAATTCTGAAACGCTCACGAACCCAAAGCATTGAACGTGGGTTGCAAGAGAACAACAGAGAATTGAGGTCGAGGTGAAAGCGAGGTAACTAAGTCATTGCACATAGCAAAAAACCGCATGGACGGCGGTCAAATAGCGATGGACAAGCGGTAACTAACTACCTAACCCCCGTGCGTCAACGTGAATCGTTCGTCAACATGAATGATGCGTCAACGTGAACGGTGCGTCAACGGGAAGAGTGCGTCAACGTGAACAACGCGTCAACGTGATCTGCGTCAAAGTGAACTGTACCCTGATGTGGATTGTACGTTTATTAGCCAAGAGACAGAGAAGCAAACAACTCAGCGGACACTACTGGAACGCTCCTCAACTGCAAGCGATGCGCAGGTAAAACTGTGGACATGGTATCGTCTCGTTACACTACACTGGGCACGGCAGATAGACATGTCAGCTTAACGACCTTTTTTGGCTAAAGTACAGCGTGGACGTTGATTTTGCTTTGGTAGACAAACTCCATCGCTAGGGAAGCGCTGCAGGAATTCCTTCTCTAAAAGAGACCGAAGGCGAGAAAGTCGGTAGGAAACAATGCTCTCAACTTAAAACTGCGTTACGGAAGTGCAACTGCATACAGTATGACAATGCACTTTAAAATCAATTATTGTATACGGTAGATAATGTTTTGGATCGTTTGCAACGTTCAGGAAAATGAACATTTCGGTTGATGAGATACCAATGCCCGTGGCGGCACCAGCTTCTTTCAGTTTGTCAACAGGTTCAAATGCCCCCAACAGCGACAGCTTCTCAACGCATGACATGTCGGATTCGGTTGCTTGGCGTAAGGCCCAAGAGGCACTGATCCAAGTGGCCAAGGAGAACAGCAGCGTGTCATCAGCTAGGGTACCAGAAGTCACAGTTCCTAATTTCCAACAAGTGTTTGCCCCTACAGTCCGTCCCTACTATTATCCATACTATTACCCGTAAGTTTCTTTACCGCTTGTACTTTTGGTGATTCTATAGTTTAAAATCGAAACCCCCTGGCGTTAAATGATATGCGCTACGCTTTTAGGCCGTATGCACAGGGATATATGTATCCACCGATGCCAACGCCAAGTAACTATCAACGTCCAGTGACTTCCGTCTACCCCTTTCCCGTTGGAAAACCTCTAGTCCGTGTAGCTCCAAAGACCCCTGCTTCAGCGTCTAAGTTCAGTGATAGTAATTCGTTCGTGTCCTCGCTACCTTCTCACTCTGCTGTGGCAACAGCAACCGTAACTGTGCCGGCATCTTTGTCGGCATCTTCTAGCGTTGGTAATAGTAATAGGGCCCCCAGTAATTGTTGGCAGCTTCCTGAGCGCAAGACAGTTTTAAGCACTAAGGTAATTCCAACAGCTTTGTCAAGCGCTTCGGAACCTGCACCTTTGGGTGATGTCGTGGATGTGAAGGGTAGAGATTCCGCCTTGGATGAATCATGGTCAAGCAAAAAGATGCCTGACGGAGCGAAGTATCGTTTGACAAAATGCTAACCGGAAGTTGCCTAAGATGCTGTTATAGAAAATACGTCATACGTGCGATGGAATGTGCGCGCACAGCGGAAGATGAAGAAAAAATTGAAAAGATGCTCAGATCGAAACTGCTTCCATTACTAGAGAGCGGAATCGCCTGGCGAATGAATTGGATGAATGAACCCTTACCCACGTAAGCGAATAAATGTCAGGAACAGTTAGTAATGTGAAATGTATAAGGGTACTTTTAGCGATCCTGCTTTCAAGTTACCTTCCAGCAATGCTTGGATTCCAGCTGCTGATTTGAAGAAAATTCCTCGTCCATCTTTGCGTACGCAAAAGCTTGGTTGCGGCCGTAACATTTTCGGTATGGGTCAAAGGTACCTCTTGTACCAAGTGCTCTGTAAAGGTGCTGATAATCTGTACCCACAGAAGTCGTTCTCCAAGTCCTGACGTAAAGGATTCAAGAGGGGACTACCCAAAGGAACACCGACAAAGGAAGTTGAAGTGAGTTTTTGTTTTTTAGAAAAAGCCTTTCACCTGACCTTTGAAGACTAGATGTCTTGTAGCTTCATCTAACTTAATGACGTCCGTTGAGCTATACCGAAATTAATGTTAATGTAACCGAACCTAAGGTTTCGCCGCCATCAGTGACTTCGTCTACCCCTAGGCTAAATTGCGGTTCCGTTTTTTCAGAAGGCTGAAGGTCCATCTAAGATGTTGAGGTTTCTGGGTTATTTCACTTGGTGTTGCCTATTCATCTCTCAAGAACAGAATAGGGACATGGAAATGCCTGCTGTGCTAAAGGCCTTGACATCTGATTCTTGCTCGAACAGGAGGAGACTACCCATAGTTGCCGCATTGCTTTGCATGAATAGATATTTTCGAGAACGGAGGTAGTTAGCTTAGGGCTTGCAGCGAGGAGCTTGCTCTTTTATGTGAAAAGCATTTACTTCGTTCGAGGGGAGTGTGTATTTCTTAAGTTTTCCAAAACGTCCAGGGCGTGCTGCACAAATACTTGTGAATTCTGATTTACGAATCCATATCGTCTATGCTATTCAGCGAAAGACAATTTCTCCCCCACAACGTTAGCAAAGTTCCTTTCTTTAGACGTAACCCTAGTTATTATAAAACCGTGGTAGGGGGATGGAGGTTAGTAACGTTGCGACCGTACTTATGAACAAGACAGAATGCTCTAGATTGCATTGTACGAAGTCTGTTAACCGTTTCTCCAGCTTGGCATTGTAAGTTTTATGTACGGTGGGACCCTTTGATAGCCAATCTTTTTACTCCGGAACTTTCGGGTCCACTCCTGATTCGCATTCAGCGGTAAAGATTAATGGAGATAACGAGTGCCAACCTAACAGTTGATTCTATTAAACGCTGTGAAGTGTATATTTTAAAGTGTAAAGTTCAAAACAATACATTTTGACATCGTGAATAACGTTTCTCCAGTGTGGCATTGTGAATAACGTGGAAAACAGGTTAGGTGTACATGGAAAGGAAGAAAAAGCGGAATTTCTATTTTGGGCTTCCAGAGAAATTGGCAGAAGTTAAAATCACGGATTGTCGGACCGGTGGTTAATGTTTCTAAAAAACGTATGGATGAACAAAAAATACTTTCATGGTAAGAACGCGTTAGGTCACTTTTGACCCGTTCTATTGATTGTC
This sequence comes from Trichuris suis, assembly GCA_000797535.1. Classification (NCBI taxonomy): domain Eukaryota; kingdom Metazoa; phylum Nematoda; class Enoplea; order Trichinellida; family Trichuridae; genus Trichuris; species Trichuris suis. Next base: position 285,237 of record KN538423.1, read on the forward strand.
AAAAATTACGGACCTTTCAGGATGCAGCTGATCCCGTCTTTAGCATGTTGATCAATATCCGAAACGCTCCTAACGCCGACGAGGGATCAGCTGCTTCCCCAAAGTGCCATGGCTTTCGGCAATCAGTAAAACGGGTCCAACGTGACCTGTTTTGCTCTGACCATGAAAACCATAATGTTTTGACCATTACACATCCGTGATTGATCTTCAGTTCACGGCTTTGGTCCGTCTGTTGTGTGTCTGTAAATAAACTTCAAAATGCCCTACCAGCGAATGGGTGAGCAGATTGTTAGAGAGAAATACAGAACAACGACTAACCAACGTTTCGGAACTGCTCTTGTTCCGTCCGTCCTCAGCGGCGTAAGGGAGCTGTCGATGAAACAAGAGCAGTTCCGAAACGTATAGTATGTATACTGTTCTGTATTTTCTCTAACAATCTGCCCATCCATTCACTGGTAGGGCATTCTTAAGTTTATTTACAGAAACACAAAACAAGTCAAAGCCGTGAACTGAAGATCAATTATGAAAATACCAAAGCCCATTACAAGACACCCCGTCTGCCGAAACATTGCACATCCGTTACCAAACATCCTATACTTAACAAGAAATGCTAAACGAATTAGAAAGGAACAATAAAGCAAGGCAACTGGATCAGTTCTGTGTTGATAGTTATGATTTAGTTTAAAGCGATGCTAGCATACTTAAGAATATTCATTTTTGCATCACTCGTTATTCCATTCATTCGTTATACTCTGATGATAGATCGGGTACGATCCGGGAGCGCCAACGTAATAATCCGTTCATTTTAACAGGAAGTTCTGTCGTAAATATACAGTGAAATTATGCGGACCTCTTCACATCCATCCTGCCTTGTAGTGGTTTTTTAGCAGCATTTAAAGTTAGGTCATGGTTTCTTGGGCGCTTGTTCCATATGCAGTTTCAAAATACACGTGTCATTAAAGAAAACTCTCAAGCAGTTGATAATGTAAGCAACTCTGAAACAACCGCTTACGCGTTCTCCTTAAATGACGCGTAATATGTGAAACTGGACGTGCTCCCAAGAAACCATAATTCGCCTCCCACTCGTGCACACTTCACCGCGCGAACTTTGTTTACATTCGCGCTACCCACCGAAGCCTGGGCACGTAAGGTTCGGAAAGCAATGAAATTAGAAACGTTTAATAATTCGTCTACCTACATGCAACTGGCATTCATCCGTAGAATAGTATACTTTTTAGGTATTCTTATCAGTCAGAAAAGTTATTATCGGTATATTGCAAGCAGCGTATTACTAGTAACTGTTACGATGAAGTCCTCAAAGATCATGTTAGGTTACTCTTAAGTTGGCGTTCAAAGTCAGTCATTTTGGGTTCGGTAGAACATGTTGCATTTTGCTGTCTTAACTAAACACTGTTTTTCTTTCAAAAGAAACCATTGCTACTTTTTTGCAGGCGCAAGCCAGAGCATGAGGAAGTTGTCTCACCGGATAAGAAACGCAAGATGTCTTACGCGGGAAAAAAGAGAAAAGATTCAAGCAAAACTTTAATGCCAGTAGACAATCTCGAGGATGACAGCGCAAAGCGAAGACGTGCAGAACGATTTGGGTTGAATTCTAATATACTCGAAGAAAGTGCCGGGGAAATGTTGTTTGTAGTAGACAAAGATGGAGATAGATCTACTTTTCCTTCAGCTGTACGTGATGAGTTACTTTGCGTACTTACTTTTACAGCGGAACTTGTCTAGAGTTCTCAAAGTTCAGTTATCGTTGGAACCTGCCAGGAAGTTGAGAAAGGCTACCTTCGCTTGACCACGGTTAGTTGTCCTATTCAAGTATTTTTTACTTACATAATCCATAGTGTTAACTTGGAATTGCTTATTCTTTCTCATTATAGCGGGGATTTGTTTTTTAGTATGCAGATCCATCCCAGGTAAGGCCCGAACACATATTGAAACGGTCTTTGGCGTTGGTCAAGCAACAGTGGAAAGAAAATTACGATTACAGCATTGTTTGTGACCGTTTAAAGTCTATTAGGCAAGATCTAATGGTAGTGCAGCTCCCGCGGGTTTCTTTTTATCATCAGTTGCATTTTTTAGGTACAGCGAATACGCAATGAGTTCACAATAGAAGTTTATGAGACTCATGCTCGGATAGCCTTGCAAAAGGTATAAAAGCTTTATTACAAACTTGAGTCAGCATTATGCTAATTTAGGCTGATAAGGAGGAGTTTAATCAGTGCCAAAGTCAGTTGAAGATGCTCTATGAAGCAATTCCCGGTTGTTCCAACGAGTGTGAATTTGTTGCTTATAGGCTACTATTTTTCGTCTATACGGAAAATACTGTGGGTATGCAATATTATTAGTGGATAAAAGTATGGCTCCTTTCTTTCTTTTCTACGCTCTAGATATAAAAGCGACATTGTCGAGAACCACACCATCCCAGCGAAAGAGCACTTATGTGCAATTTGCTTGCCAGTTTTGTGAAGCATGGATGATGGGCAATTTCCGCACTCTATTTCAGCTGTACAGAAACGGTTCACCGAAACTTTCTTCCTGTTTGATAGCGTTGGTTTTGGAGCGCGAGCGCAAGAGGGCTATAAGGAACATGATAAAAGCGTATGCCGCCTTTTTTCCTTAAAGTCTATCGCTATATTTGCTTTGACAGGTACCGTCCCACGAGGTTGCCAATTTCATTTGTTACCGAAGTATTGGCGTTTGCCGACCAGGGCGAGTGTAAGGAATTCTTACAGAGCTTATGCCTACCGCTAGTCAACTCATGCATTGACTGCAGTCGGAAAGCGAACTTACATGGTGACAATTGTGCTTGATATCCGTATACTTTGTTCTTCGCTTCTCTCTTTGAAATAGATGTCGAATTTCGTGTATAATCAATACTTTTTAAGCTTTAGATGGGTAAGTATAAGTTAAATCGTCATGTTCAGTTTTATACAAACTAACCGTATCTAGTAAAGCACGCGTTAGAAAACAAGCATTTATTGCGGTTTAGACACTCAAATACGTAAGCAACAATAGAACCTTTTAGAGTTTCCCCTGATACTCTTACTTTTCTGTGTACTAAATGTGCTTGCAAACATGTAGCTTTGAAAACGTACCCTTTGGTGTACGGGACAGTGGAACTTCGCACAGAACAGTGATTCTCACGGTGAGGCATGTGCCCCACAGGGAGGGGGTTCTGAAATCCAGGGGGCGTAAATTGCCAAGGGGCTCTTGGGGGGCACTTTTGACCTCAGGGGGACACATGCCCCACCTGGGCCATCGTATTGAAGCACATAGGAAGGTCGGATCAGGTATTGTGCGCACTGCTTAAGAGAAAGTTGCACGCTATGCGTGCATTCAGACTTTGGAAGCCGACTACCCCCCGCCGGTCCATCGGTCCAGCCAATCAGCGCGCTCGGAATTGACCAATCAGAATAGGGGGCACGGGCGCTCCGAAACGTTCACAGGGGACGCTGGCTACCCTGAGCTTGAGAAACATTGGATGGAATTTTATTGTTACGGTAATGTACCGTTATTAGAATCAACAAAGTTTGTCACCAGAGCTTTCAGGTTAGGCCTTAACCCGTCTTCAGCGGACAGGCAGGGGAATGTTTGAAGCGACAAGTCACTGTTGAGTTGTTCGTTCTTAAAGTGCACCTGGAGGTTTTACAGTGTGATTTGGATCGAAAATTGCTCTTTTGGGTTTCCTGTCAGCAGGTGTCATAGTTACCGTACCAATTACAGTAGGTTGCCACTGATCCGGAATGCTCGCTAATTCGGATAAATTTCGGTGAGCAAATACGTAGGTTGTGACGGCAGCGAACTGTGGACAAAGCTGATAGATCTGAATGGCGCAGGGCGATTACTCTGCGCATTAGCCGTGATTCGTGATCATTTTACGCATGGAGCTGCTCACGGAATACTAAATTAGCAGCTGCATACTGCGACGGTTGTCGTTTCCGACACCGTTCACAATTACCTTTACACTAACAGAGAAAGTGTTTAGTTATAACATCCGTTCTTTACCGTTCCTTTGACCAGCGGTTGAAAGTGCAACTGCCATTAGGTACGTCAATTTCGCCTGTTTTCTAATAAAGAGCTCGTGGACCGTCTTTGTTGCGTAACTGCAGGTTTACCTAATATCAGCAGCGCGAATTGGAGAAGTGTGACTTGCTGACATTTAACCTTGGCCACGGCTCAAGTGCATAAATGCGATGCTTCTCGAGATTTAAAGCGTAAGCACTGTACATTTTCCATCGCGGATAAGGTTGAGCCTCTGAAGAAACTTGAGAGCGGTGTCCCTGTAAGAAGGTTATGTGAATTATCCAACGTTGGCGGTTCGAAAGTGTACGATACAAAGAATCGGAAAGGAAAATCTCCACTCCAGGGCTTCAGGGTCTGGTTCAAAGGAAACCGAAACCTCCGCTCCATTCTACGCAACGACAAAGAAAAGGTACCATTGGACCAGTGCCCTGGAGTGGTTTACGAAATAAAATGTGAATGTTTAGCCTCATATATTGGGGAAACGGGTAATACGTTAGCACACAGATACCAGGGGCACATGAAGGCCTTAACGCCGTGCAAGAATGCAGTCAATCGCTTGAACATTCCAACACATTACGAGGACCCCCCCGACACTAAAGCCACATGAAGCAATGGAGCAGGCCACTGAGACGTCAGCAGTAGCACAGCCCGCAGCGCATTGTACAGGCCAACTGCACGCGCAAGTGCTCTGCAGAGAGTCAATTTATGATTAGGAAGATAGANCAAGCATTCTACATAAAATACAATCCCAACATTAACAGGGACAGGGGCATCGCAGTAAGCGACTCCTGGGCTAACATCATCAGGGCCACAACTGCTGCCTTGTACGAAGATCTGCATTTGGACAATAATTACGTTCGATGGTTTCTTGGGACCACGAAAATCCCCCGTTCCCCCAATTGTTTTTCCTCCTTTTTCAAAAATCTCCATTTCTGTTGCACTTTCTTTCCCTCTGCCTCCTCTTTTTAATATTGTATCCCGTTCAAAACCTCCCAAGAATTTCCGTCCTTTAAAGTAATTAGTGTGACCAGTGACGTGCCAGCATACGTTCTGCCATTCCTTATGCGCTGAAGACGGGAACCAGTGATTCCCGAAAGCTTTACCCATAAAAGAAGTTGGACTAAATTATCAGTGCGATTACAGCTGCGGTTGGCTTCATCGCTTTAAACAACGTCATGACTTAAAGACTTGCGCAGTCTGTGGTGAATAACTTCAGCAGACAACGAAGCAGCGGCTGAATTTGTTGAAGAATTCACCAAGTTAGTTACTGATGAAAAATTAAGCCCTGAGCGAGTCCACAATGCTGATGGGACTGCGTCGTTATGGAAAAGTACTCCAAGATGAACATTGACTACAGGGGATGCTGAGTCTCCAACAGGCTATAAGGCAGTGTTTCTCAAAGTGGGCGGTACCGCCCCCCTCCCAGGGGGCGGTCAGAGATTCTGAGGGGGGCGGTGGAGACGAAAGGGGCACTTTGGGGGGAGGGCGCGGCCAGGGGTGGGGTAACGCCCCATGGGAGCAACAGACGACTGAAGCTTCTGGACGCCTGCAGCGGTACCACGGTAGAGCAGGAATTCCATTTTCTTTTTGCTGCTATTAATCGTTGTCATTTTCGCATTCCAAGCCGCGAGGTCACTGTACACGCGAGCACCAGTTCCTAGAATTTCGTTTTCTTTTTGCTGCTACCTGATCGTTGTCGTTTTCGTCAAGCGGCGAGGCCACTGTACAAGCGAGCGTCAGTTCCTGGAATTGCAAATGCTGCACCTGCCTTTTTTGTGCTAGCAAAAAGAAACCCCCATTGATTTCTGATGCATAAATAGCCGTCGTTTTCACTGATGCTAGTATTCATTGAGCGTTGGTTTGTGTGTCTGGCCGGGTTCTTTGAATTTTGGTCCTTTTCTCTCTGTGCAGTGCTACTGATTCCTAGTAAGTGTGCTTCGTCTCGCATGCCACTTTCGACAGTCAACTGAGTGACAGCTCGTTTAGGTTCAGTAATGTCTGACTCAAAGCGAAAGAAGAGACAGTATAGCACCGAGTATTTGACGTTCGGCTTCATTTGTCATCCGTAGTGGAGCGTCGTTTCAGCGTCGTTATTGATCTCCTCACGAAGAAGCGCAACTGCTTGCAAGCCGTCAGCTGAGACGACTTAAGTCTTTGAACGATGGGAATCGAACGGGACATTGAAAAATTAGGTCGCTTACATGGGGTCCATGATTCTTCCTAATCTTTTGTGTCAGTGACATAGAAAAGAAATAAAACAGCATCGTATCTCACTAAGGGGAAATGCAAATCCGACTACGAACGCAATTCACTATCGCAAACTCGGCGGCGGCGAACGGTTCCCAAAGGTTTCTAGGACTGGATGGTAAAAAGAGGAAAAATCAGAGGCTTCGAGTACACTCTGTCACTTTGATCAGATCGCTAGATGGGCCATTCTAGCAGCAACAGAGTGGACCACTGCCGCTCTACAGTTCGCAGAGAATCTCACCCCCGCTGGAGTAGTAAGAGCAGGCAGGGGGCGGTGGCAAGCCTGCAGCTCTGAAAAGGGGGCGATGAGAAACACTGGTATAAGGCATCGAAAGACCGCGTTACTGTTCCGTGTTGCTTTAACACTACTGGAACCCACAAATGTACTTTACTAGTCACCGGCAAAAGTTTACGTCCCAGGGCCTTCAACAGTATGGTGCAGCTGCCAGTGATTTATCATGCCAACAAAAACGGATGGACGACAACGGAAATAACATCGGAATGGTGTGAAGATGATTTTGTTGCAGGGGCAAGAGCTCACTGTAGCTCCATTGGCCTGGATCACGAGTGCAAGATTGTGCTTATCTTAGACAACTGTCCCGCACACCCGAACGCTGAACTGACAAAAAACAATGTTTGTACAGTGGGCCTCCGTCCTAACTGTACATCACTCATTCAACCTCTGGACAATAGCACTATGCACTCTCTTAAGTCTAAATACCGTACCATGCTTATGACGCACCTGCTAAGCGCACATAACTCCCGTAGGCCAGTGCAAGAGTTTTTGAAGACATTCAATTTAAGAAGTATGGACTCTACTTCCTTGAGAATGCTTGGAAATCGTAGAGGCTG
>KN538423.1:318013-330943 GCA_000797535.1 Trichuris suis
AGGTTGTTATAATCGAGGTTCCACTGTATATCAATGCGCTATAAACTCGATTATCCGAGTCGCGATTATCTGAATTTTCGATTATCCGAATTCGCCAGGAAGCACTAAAATTTAATTTTTGTGTATAATGTTACATTCTTGATTCAGCCGATGGATGAGGGGGTTATAATTGCAACTCTGAAGCGCCTGTACCGGAAGGAACTTCTCCGTCACCTTTTGTTGTCTGAGGATAGTACTATTGATTCTGTCATCAGTTTTTACAAGAAAATGACATTGAAAGACTGTTCCTTTATGATAGCGGAAAGCTGGTATCCTATAAAACAGTCAGCACCAAGAAGCGCATGGAATAACATTTTTATTGACAGAGGACAGTCCAGATCTTTCAGCAATACTGATACAGAAGAGGATGAAGTGGCAGAAGTACTGGACACCTTAAAACACTATTCTAAGTTAGACGAATGCAATATGACTGACATGAACATGTGGTTGGCTTGCGACGAGGATGCAGGGTTTCATGTACTGAACGATGATGAAATCGTTACAACAGTGTCAGACTTACACGGTGGGTCAGACGAAGGAGAAGAAGAGTTCTACAATCATGAAATGTTAGAAAATGTATGTCCTTCGCACGAGAAATCCTATCAGTGCTTGGAACTTGCTCTACAATGGTTCGAAATGCAAGAGGAGTGCGACTCAAAAAGAATGCTATTCTTGAAAAGTATCCGTGATTTAGCCTCCAACAAGCGGAGAACAGCGCTAAGGCAAACTTCTATACCGGATTTTTTCAAATATGCGTAAATCATTGGTATGATATTGGCCATAAAGTATTGGCCGTATTGGCTTGTAGGATATCTTCGAGAAACAGAACTGACAGGAAATAAACTCAGAATATAGACAAAAAACTAGAGACAAAGCAAATCACTCTGACATCCAAATTTCCGATTATCCTAACTACCCCATGCAACAATTCGGATAATCGAGTTTATAGTGTACTTCAAATTCAGTGCGGTGAATTTGCACCTGAAAGGCGATTGCTTGAGCTTAACCAGGACGAAAGCTATTATATCTGCACTTTTCCAAAGCTCAGTGTTTTTAAGCAAAATCTGAGGGACGGCGAGTGCTGTCAGTTTTCGCTTTTTGCTTAGCTCGAGAGAAATGCAGAAATCTCTCGTGGTGATATTGTAGCGTACTGCTGTTATTAATACAGGTAACCCCCGCTTTACGAATGTTCGCTTTTACCAAGGAAATGAATCTGTACCTGCTTTCGCTGTACGAACGAATTGCGTAGGCGCTTCTTCGCGTTTACGAAGAAAGGCGTAACAGGATGATAGCACGCCTTTTACAATTCCTGCCGTTTTTCTGAGCTCGTGCTGCTGACAGACGAATAAACAGCGCCGGTAGCAAGTCGCCAAAGCTGTGATCTACGTCCATAATACCTACGCTCTTGCTCGAATTATTTCTTCGTTCTTTATTGGAAGTGTTCCAACGCAGCATAAACAAGTTCGTAAAAGTGTTACGCTTAACGTCAAGTTGGATTTGACTAAACGTCTTGACCGTGGCGATGGAAAGCTGGACATTATGCGCGCCCTTAGCCTTTCTGCATCCACCATTCGAACTACCGTATATCGCGGCATATAAGTCGAGGTTTTACTTGAGTTACATGCCGCGATATACGGTACTTCTATTAGAAGTATTCGCCTGGTTACTAGTAGCCCGGCGAGTACTTCTAATAGCTCGGCGAATACTTCTAGTAGCCCGGCGAATACTTCTAATAGAAGTACCGTATATCGCGGAGAAGAGGCCGACTTATATGCCGCGATATACGGTATTTATCTGCAGAAAGGCAAGATCATGAAAGTTGCAGAACTTACTTTTGGTTCGGCTAACAGCAAAGTAGCCTCTTCTGGAATTCACCCAATAACGAGTAGGATGGAAAGTCTCTTGCTTGAATGGACTGACGGACGCGGATATCACCGCGTACGTCATCGTAGACTGTACTGGAACCCACCCAGGATATCAGAATCCCCGTACCTTGGAACATCTAAATTATGTCCTGAGATCTAGGCTTTACGGTGTGTTTCAGCAGATCCGCAAACATTGATTCCATGTTAAGATCCGTGCAATAATTATACCAGTGGAAATGCGCCGTAAAAGCGCTGTTTTTACTTAAAATGGCTTTTTGTCACTCGTGCCATCGCTATTTTAACTCTGCGTTATTGCTACGCCTGTTTCCTTGCGTGACCCCCTCTGTCTGTTAGGGCCGATAGGCTGTTTTCCGGAGACGAGGCCCGCTTAAAACGGCTTCCCGTGTTAAAGAATACCAACCGCTTCTTCGACTTACGAATGTTCGCTTTACGAACAATTTTTCCGGTCCTATCAACCTTCGTTAACCGGGGGATACCTGTATTTGGAAATGCTGCATTCAGACTTCACGAAACGCTTCAGTGATATTTTGGCCACGAAAATTCCATACTGGGCTGCAGATCCTTTCTGTAGCATAGAAGAAGCAGAAATGGAACTACAGGAAGAGTTAATAGAACTGCAAAATAATGAAAAGTTAAAACCGAAGTTCAAGAGTGGATCTCACCACTTTGGTTGCATTAAGAAATAGCAAAGTTTCATCCTTAGTTATTGGCTGTTATGGAAACACTTATCGCTTTTCAATTGTAATGTTCAGTTAAACGTGGACTCAGAGCAACTATTGACCAGTTGAGTAAGAAGCACAATGGGCCGCAGATAATGAAAAAAGGGTGCCTAAAGATACTGCTCACAAACTTAGTCACAATGTAAAAAAATTAGATTCGTTTCATCAAGTACATTTCCCACATTGAGTAAATAGACTGCCGTGTTTAATAAGGGAGAGCGAACGTACACCTCCATTGCATTCTCTCGTTTCATTGTTAAAAATCGTTTGCTATTTGTTTGAATGCCTTTATATCATATTGAACGTGGAGCTTCTTGTATGGGTCCGCAAGAATTCGTAGTTTTATTGAGTGAGTCTCAACGAGGCGCTGAGGGGAATGCTGCCGCCCCCTGAGGGCCCCTGGAAGGCTGGGAGTTGAGCTGGAATGTAGGCGGTTGACCGTGGTCGGTTCCGCGTTAGTCAGCGCAAAAAGGCCAATGAACCGGGAAATAGGAAGTGTTCTTGGTCGAATCAGCGCTTTGGGCTTTCCAGCCGGGCCTGTGCAGCTGACGTCAGAACTCCCGCGACCAAGTGGCGGCGGTCAAAGAGTGTTTGCCGAAGCCCAGATAGCTGGCGCGGAAAAGGTTGAGAAACTATGTTTTATTGTTACTGAAGACAGTCCGTTTAGTACGTTGAGAAAAGCAGCAGAAACGATCACGGTAGAGCTTTTGAGACTCGCCTTGCCCTTTCTTCAGCGTCGAGACAACAGTAATCAGGGTAGTACACGATTGATCGAGGGAGAGTAGAGGCCGACAACACAAACAAGTTTGGGAACCGCTGCTTTATGTAAATAAGCTTTGAAGCGAGAAAAATCACCTGCAGGAATAATATTACAACGCAAAGCTCCTAATTGCCAAAATTCCAACTTTGATTGCACACGCTAATAGAAAAGTACATTTAAATGTCCTATACATAGTTTATAAAGTTACATGTGTAATTAATGAGCATTTGGGTTGCAATTCAGTCTTGCATGAAAAATAGGATGGGGTTACAGAAAAAACTTCAACTAGAATCTGCATAAGTTCAGTCTGTTAAACTGTTTCGTTGTTAAATAAATAGAGAAAGAAAACCTGACTAATAGCACTGTTTAAATTGCAGGTACTCTGAATTTTTTGTGGATAGTGAAATTAGCTCGCATTACAACCATCGTCAGTTCTGGCAGCTCTGTGCCTGTCAGTTATACCCGGATCATCCTTCCGTTGTGACGGGCCTGGTTAATTGGTCATATGCGGATAAGCAAGAAATTGGTCGTCAGCTTTTCTCCCTCATTCTTGACAATACATTGATTCCATCCACGTTACGGCTGTCAGGTGATCACTTGGTCAAAGGTGACTTGGTGCCAGCATTTTATACAGTTTTCCGCGACATTGGAGCCAAAGCGCAGGAAGAACTTAGGCTGCACCCAACATTGATTAAATTGATGCGAACAGTTTCTCCCACGCATATAAATTTTGAGCCTACTGCAGTGCCGATGGTCTGTCCTCCTGTTCCATGGCATACTGCCAAAACGGGTTATTATTTGATTTCGGAGGTCCCCTTAATTCGGCTTCACTACAGCGCGCTTCCGGTTTCCGAAGTGGAGGTAAGTATCCTTGTCATATCGCAATCCCTTTCGTATTTGTATGTAGAAAGCTGATATATCAGAAGAAGAAGTGCTCCCCGCAATTGATTGCTTGAATCAACTTTCTAGTACTCCTTGGACAATCAATGGTCCTGTGTTAGATATAATGCTGTCGATATTTCGTGGAAGAGGGGATGATGCTCTCGGTATTCCTCCACCGCCCTGGACAATGCCTTCCCTTCCGAAAATTCCCAAGCAACGATTAAACACGAAAGAAATGGCAGCGTACTTCAAAGAACGCTATGAAATCAAGAAAATGAAAAATGAAAACTATTCACTTTGGTGCTCAGCGCTTTATAAGCTAAGCGTGGCCAATCATTACCGAAACGACGTCATATGGTTTCCACATAATTTGGACTTTAGGGGTCGTGTCTATCCTTGTCCACCGCATCTTCACCATATGGGCGACGACGTCTGTCGAGGTTTGTACGTGTTCCTGTTTGTCGCACTTGTTGCAGTTTATCATATATACGTAATGGACGTTTAAAACGGACGGGTATATCTCGTTTGATTGTTCGTTGTCACTCATTCGTTGTTGNGTCGCCGCCGTGTTCGGTCAGTTGGGCGCTCGCTCCACCGTCTGACTGACGAGGTGGACCAAGGCTCGACGGCTCAAGGTTAGAGCTGACAGCTGCGGTCCATGCCGAAGTCGGTCGGATGGAGGGGCTTGCAGGCATAAAGGCCGGACCGGTGAGCGACACACTTCGCGCTGATGACGGGCCCAGAAGACGCCCGAAAGCTTCGCGTTTATATTAATAAACGTTGCCTGAAGAAACGGGGTCATGAAAACCGCAAACATTTGAAGAAAAATTTATATACGTAATGGTAGCAATCACCCTTTTATACACTTTTATAACTGTGCACACTTTTATAACTTCCCGTGACTGATGTTACGGATAAGTGCCCATTCTAACGTTTGTTTTACTTTGAGATTTTAAGGACTGACAGTGTCCTGTCTTCAGCACGGGACTTTATTGCCAGCGAGTCTTGGAAGTTGTTCCGGTAGAGAGATTAAAGTGGGTCAGTTTAAAGAAATCACGGCTTAAATCAGTCTTGAATAATCTTCTGGAGACTTCTTCAATCCTATGGGAAACTGTACTTTTTTCAGTGTATCCAGAAATCGGATTTTCTAAAAATAGATGCACTTTCCTTTTATTGTGTCCCTTGCATCTCTGATGTAGTGCACAGGATTGTGTACGGTTAATGAGACCTCTCCAAATATCACTGATCTCCGCGTCAGTTTCAATTGATAGAGCAGATACGCTGAATGGAAAGAGCCTTCGTAACCTTTCCTTGCTAATTATGGAGGTTGTAAAGAACGATATCATTGGAATATGTGTTCTTTCAGCAACCGCAGTTTCGCTTAATGTTCATACGATTACAGTAGAAGGATCTAGCAATTCTCCGGCCACCATATACTATGGATACTGCGTTCAGCTTCTCAGCGTTCTTTTGTCTCGTAGAACATTTCATGTGCTCCTGGACTCCTACAATGGATGAGTCAGGCTATTCCCTGCCTCTCCAATGTAGGAAGTTGAGCAATTGCACTTTATGTCACGAGCAACCCTAGGGCACTGGTGTGTTGGAATCGTGATTGTCATTCCTAATGACAAATATAATGTTAGGTTTTGAAAATATAACTTCTTGGAACCGGACCATAGGTTTTTATGTTTTGAATGTTCGTACGGAGATTGTCGCGTGGAAAAATTATAAAAACTTCATTGGTAGGCCGTAGCTTTCAGGCCGCGCGTGACCCGTCCTCAGCGGTAGTAAAAATTAATGTAAATAGCGAGTTAACATAGTGGTGGTACAGATAAGCTATCCGTTTATCATTTGTTTTGGCGAAGCTTTCGGGAAACGCCGGTTCCCGTCTTCAGCGCATGAAAAATGGCAGAGCTGGTCGTGGCATAGCGCTAAGTCGCTTAAAGGCCTTTACCATCACGCTGACGACGGGACAAGGTCAGTCCCGAAAGCTCCGTTTTAGTGTTCGTGTACGATTAAACTGTTTTCACTTTTAACTCGCGCCGACAACCAAAAAACAGGAATAAAGCCGTAAGTAGCAACATCACGGGACAGTCTCCGTACGAACATTCAAAATATAATGTTAGGAGCTCTTTTGAACTGGCCGCTGATGACGGCCCAAGGTCCGGCCTGCAAGCTTCGCCACACTTTATTGCCTTGTTACCAGAATAAATAAGAATAAAGCTTAAATAAAGCTTTGCTTTTGTCGTTGTTGATATGGCATCCTCGAACGGGAAAAACATGCGTGAAACAGGAGTTTACTTTATATGAGGAAATCCCTCTTACAAAGAATGTGATTACGAGTGAAAGTACACTTTCCCTTGCATGGTTTCCATCCACTTTTGCTTGCGATGTTTCTGCAATAGTTTTATGTTTTGTAACGTAATCGTTTTTTACCAACGGTGGCAACTAATCCGTATATTGCAAATAACAATTTGTAACTGTAATCCATAATGTTTAACAAGTCTCCGTCTTATCGCATTTTTACTAAAAACAAGTGAAGCGCTTAAGCTCGAGTATGACTGTTTATTGTAAAGAACAAGAGTTTCTTGAGCCTTTTACACGTACTATTCTCTTCCAGTTCGTTTATTTTTAGCTTTTCTTTGCAGGCCTGTTGTTGTTCGCCAAAGGTCGCGTTCTTGGTAACCGCGGATTTGAGTGGCTCAAAATTCATTGCGTGAACCTGACTGGCGTAAAGAAGCGGGAATCTCTTTCAGCGAGACTGCAATATGCAAATGACATTTTGCACGAAATTCTTGATTCGGCCGCGCATCCTCTGGATGGCCGTCGTTGGTGGACGAAGTCTGAAGAACCGTGGCAAACTTTAGCTTGTTGTATGGAAATAGCTAATGCCCTCAACTGTCCGGAAGGTCCTGATCACTACGTCAGTCACTTTCCTATTCATCAAGATGGCTCCTGTAATGGTCTCCAACATTACGCTGCGTTGGGAAGAGATGCGGCAGGCGCTTTTCATGTAATGCTTGATGCAATGTTTTGGAAAATTTTTGGGATTAATTGTATGTGCTTGAGTACAGGGTATTTTATAAAGAGTATATATGTGCTTGAAGATTGAGCTTTGGTAAGAGGAACCTGGTTTCATCATGTTGATTACGGCTGCGTCCTGTTGTTAGGTTGGTGCGAAGAAAAAAGTAAAACGGCTTTTAATCGTACACGAATTTGAAAAAGGAAGCTTTCGGGACTGACCTTGTCCCGTCTTCACCGTGTTGGTAGGCCTTTACCATCAGTTGACGACGGGACAAGGTCAGTCTCGAAAGTTCCGTTTTTCAAATTCGTGTACGATTAAAAGTCTTTTCAGTCTTGCTTCGCATCGACCTGACAACAGATACAGCTGTAATCAACATCACAGGCGTGTGTACGTTACAGCCAGTGTATGAAATCAGGCGTTCTACAGAATCCCCAAAATCTTTAGGGAATGTATGAAACACTTAGTATTTTACACGTTTCCTAGGCATTCTATACAAAGCCTAATGGCAGACCGGCAAAGTATTAAATCGAGTCTTCTCACCTATGCCCTGCAAGCTTACAGTGGCGACACCAATGGGACGAAGTGAGTTGTTTTTTGCTACTTCGACGACTATACTTTCCTTTTATCTTGGCTTAGGCTAGGGTGGAACAGGGTAGCCGACAAGGATGCGACAAAAATTGGGTGCTTTGGTCGTAGAACCTTAACGGCTATGGTGTTCTGTCCTAGCCTAAGCGAAAATATAAGGACAGCACAGTCACAACGTAGCGAGAAAGCAGCGCACTTTGCTCTGCAGGTGTAGCCTCTGTACGTTGGCGAGGTCGTAGGTGACAAGACCGTGAAAGTCTCAACTGCCAAGATGCGATTCTTACTTTGGCTAAATATTGTTTGGCATTCTATATAATGCCTAGGCGAAGGATATAGCATATTAAAGTAACACAGACAGCATATATATTACGGGCCCGTTACCGGTAACCGGCGTGTAGGATTTCACCACAGAGGTGCAGTGTGGTATGCCCATTTTCTGTAAAAGCGTGAGAGAAAGAGAGAGAAAAGTAGAAAGAAAAGGAACCTTCGGGGCATCCGGGTGCCGTCATCAGCCTGAGGGGAGAAGAAGGAAAAATGTCAAGATTGGAGGGCATGTGTTGTGGTTTTACAGTCGGTTCGGTTTTTAGTAGTCTCTTCTGTTCAAAAGTGTTATATTTTGTGCTGTTGTGTTTGTGATCTAAATATTTCTTCGTCGTTTTATCTTGCGTGACCTCTTGAACTCCCAATCTGGCCGAATTGACACAAAGCCTTACGAATGCAGAAGATTGGGAATTCAAGAGGTCAGGCAATATAAAGTGAAGGCAACGGCGGAAACAAAGAGAGATGAAGAAACGTGAAGATCGAAGAATGAAGATCACGAACAGAACAACAGAGCACCAAACACAAGCACAACATCACAAAATAGGACACTTTTAAAAAGAAGAGGAGAGGACTTAGAACCTGAACCATTTTAAAACCACAACAGATGAACACCAATCTTGATAGTTTTCTTCCTTTTCCCCTCATACGCTGTCGACGGGGTCACTGAAAGCTCCGTTCCTCCCCTCTGTCCTTTTTACAATAAAACGGGCTTACCGTAACCGTATCTTTCTCTAACGAAAACATTACGCCTGCATTTTGTGGTTCGTATGCCAAGATAAGTTGCAGTATTAATGGAAAGCGAACAGACTGTTGATAATGAGGAGCCCAGATCATGAACCGTCATGTTCTTGGGTTTATGGTTTACAAGTTTCACCCATTTTTTAAATTTGAAGTTGTTCTTAGTCGTGCAACTCATTGGTGATTTAAATTTCGTAATGCTTTTGCGTACTTCAGGTTAACTTATGCGCAAGTGATACACCTCAAGACGTTTACAGCGGTGTGGCATCTCTCATAGAAAACAAACGAGCCGAAGATGCAAAGGGTTTTAGCAAGATAGCTCGACGACTCAGCGGAGTTGTACAGCGAAAAGTTGTCAAGCAGACAGTTATGACTACAGTGTATGGAGTGACTAGATATGGTGCACGACATCAGATTTCTAGACAACTCAAGGTTCTGGCTGATTTTCCAAAGGAATTGGAATTTGAAGCTTCTAAATATTTAATGCAGAAAACGTTCGAGTCCTTGGGTCAAATGTTTTCTAGCGCACGTGCAATTCAGCAGTGGCTTACTGAGCTAGCATCACTGATTTCGAAAGACTGCCGTCGCGCTGTGCAGTGGAAGACGCCGCTAAATTTTCCCGTTTTACAACCGTATTATCGCAGCGGAGGAGTAGCAGCTAGTGTGTTCGGAGATTATGGTGCTACGTGTAAAGGAAGCGGCCTGAGACCGGGTATTTACGGAAAGCTTTCTTCAACCAAGCCTGACTCAAGAAAGCAACGCAACGGCTTTCCTCCGAATTTTATTCATTCGCTGGACAGTTCGCACATGATGTTAACCTCCTTGTTTTGTCAGCATGCTGGTCTGACCTTTGCTTCAGTTCATGATTGTTTTTGGACGCATGCCTCCACCGTAGATGTAATGAATCGGATTCTTCGCGAACAGTTTGTTGCACTGCATAGCCGTCCAATATTGGAAAACCTGTCAAAATTTTTGATAACAACATACATAGATCATGCTTTCTGGACAGAGAAGCAAGCAGAAAGACGTGCCTACATTCGGAAACAATTTTCTGATCTTCCCAAAAAGGGCAACTTTGATATCAAAGAGGTCCTTCATTCAACTTATTTTTTCAGCTAACTCTTTCACAGGCAGCTAGTCCAGTTTTCAAATAAAACTTGAACTAATGCTTTGTTCGGAATAAATTTGCACGCGTTGACATGCCCGTGCATATCTCATTTTTTATATCGCGCGCTTCTATTATTCCATTAATAGAAATTCCAAGCAATGGAGTAAATCAGAAGCAGAATGCTCATATATTCTATTTCGTACCTCCAAATGATTTGTGTTAACTGATTTGTCGTTCAAACCCTAGAATTCAGCAATAGGCTTTCGTTTCTCTCGAAAATTACGGCACGCAGAATTACACTTTATGTGAGCTTTAAGAATAAATGGTTGCGCCATAAGCGTCTGCTGCAATCGACCTGGTTTGACCCTATTTCCAGTGCTGTGGATTTGCAATAAATGGCACTTAATGGATTTATCCAACTACACAATGACAAGCTGTCTAGATTGCTTTAATCGAACTTACAATAAACAATACTGATCAACTGGCTGGAGAAAAATGTTATAAAACAAAAACTCAAGAGGAGTTACCTTCCGCAGAATGCTGCACGCAACAGCGCTCCGCTTAGAACGAAAAAGTGCACGATATTTTAACATTTATTAAATGCAGCATAGAAATGAACTAAGGTAGTACAAGCTTCAGAGAAACTGGCTGGAATGCATATCAGATGTCGCAACCAGGAAGGTAGCTTCTTCCAACAAGCTTTATTTGAATATCTACAGTCCAGAAAAATCAGGGCGGCATAATCTTTTGAGTGCCTTATCGCTCGTCCAACGGACTGATTTATTGCTTTAAAGCACAGGTTCTCATAATACTCCTGACCGGAATTAAACGACGAGTTTAAGTAGTTCATTCTTTCTTGAAGTTCCAAAGAAGAGCGATTTGGATAAGGCATACCAATCACAACTACGCAACGACATAGATTATCTGAAAAATTTATGCCCTCGCTCATTTTTCCACCAACTACAGCAAAAAGAATAGCACCGCTGGAACAGGATACTGCATTTCCATAGTTCTCTAGCAACTCATCGATTTCACTTGCTTTGCGCGGCTCCCTGAATAGCTGTTTATGTGTTTGCAGCTGGTCTAAAATTCCACTTGTCTTTAAGTGCTCGCTAACGATTCGTTCATATTCGTAAGAGGCGAAAAAACACACAAGTCCAGCTGGTACAATGCTGGATAAGCGAAGAATGACTTTACACAAATCATCAAGCAAATGAGGAGTGCTTCTCGAACTGTAATTAAGCTCCATTTTATGGCCAAGTGGACCATTTGTAATTACCAATGGTAGTATGCTTGAGTCTGGCACAACGTGACTGCAAGATAAATGAGTTATCTTTGCCATCGGCAGTCCCAAAGGAATAAACAAACGATCATAAAGTTCGCGCACAGGTTCCATAGTGCCACCAGTGAGCACAACTGCTCTTGGCTCCTTTAATACGTCCTCAATACAAACCGCCGGATTCAGCAAAATGAACTTAAGAACCTTGCCACTCTCTGTCTTTGATCGTTTGTCAATTAAAAAGCGCCCATCGCCAACTCGATTGGTCAGACAGCCAATGTATGACCGAATAGAATAAAAAACATTTTCTGCTACTTCGCTTCCATCCGACTGGATTGATTTTAAGAAGCCACGCATTTTTCGGCACAAATTAGTTTTATCCATGAAACTGGCCAGGACGAAACAGTTTATTGCTTCTATACCAACATGGGTGACAAAATCACTCATACCAAAGCACTTAACACTCGTCTGGACAAATGGCAACTCACAATCAGACAACAGACACTTTGTTGACAAATCAATTAAGGACTGCAGCTGCTGCACGTGCATCAGTGTTTTTGCCGAAAAACGGCTGCGAAATTTTGAAACATAAGAGCAAAGAGCAGCTTTTGCGCGAGACAATTGATCGCTTGAAATTTCGAAACCATGCACTGATTCCACTGTTTCCAGTAGGTTGTGAGCCTCATCGACAATGACGACGTTATCGGTCAAGCAAAGACCGAAGGTTTTCCGAGTATCCTTTTGCATTAGAACTTGATAAGGCATCAGGATTATATCAGCAAGGTTAACAGCGTCACGGGTGGCATAATATGGGCAGGCTTGAATTTCTTTACCGCGACGAACTACTTCCTCAATATCTCCAATCTGAAAACTTCCACGTTAAAACTGTTATGATAGTAGACCAGTCAAAATCACATTATTTAATAATTAATATTTGGGTGCAAAGACGTAAGGTAATTAGTGGTTGCATTGAACTGGACAAAATAACTTTTTTCCAGAAATTTGAAGGCCTAGTACGATTTTTATTTAATCCAGGATAGCTAATGAATGGGCAGAATTTCGCAGTTATTACTAATAACGACACGGCTTTTGTTTCCGAGCTGCGTGATTTGGTACTAATAAAGTGCTTTTGACAAACTGACATTATCGAACAACTCAAGACAATGACGGTACCTGCCGCAGAAATTAAGTGTAGGTAAAAAATGATGAATATTTTCACATTAATTTACATAGTTGAAAGATGGGTTGTTCTGGTAACAGGAGCGTAATTTTATGATGAAAGATGTTGTGCAAACGGCTTTTTCCTGTTCAAAGGTCGGGATGGTAAATGCTTATTTATTGAAACACAATAAAATGCGAAGCTTTCGGAACACCACACCTTCCGTCGGCGGGTGTTCTCCGTCAGGTTAAATCGGCCTCAGCAGTAATCTGATAGGTTGCTGGATTGCGGTGCAACCGCACGATAGTGGCTGTCAGCGGTAACCACGCTTCACTGACGCCTAAGCCGCCGTCTTTGTTGATCGTGCGGTTTTGTCGTATGTATAACGCTTCCAAGATCATCCTCCTTCCAAAATGCGGTTCATGAAGG
>KN538424.1:8024-65024 GCA_000797535.1 Trichuris suis
AGCAGATGTTCACAGGCAATTATCAACTCTGTGAGTTGTATTAAAAAGAAAAGATTTGCCAATCGATTTGAAGATGATGGCTCATGACGTCATCGAAATAATAGGAACAGACTATGACAATAGTTAGTCAATGGGACGTGTGGAAAACGTTCAGCGGTGTTCTACTCGTATCGTTTCAAAACTTCGTCACGTTGACCAATGATAAATGAGCACAACATTTAAAATATTAATACACTAATAAACTCGTTGCCATAATCTCAAATTATCCCACTGTCAACATCACACTGTAAATGAGAATTCATGCAGAAATTTAAATTTATTTTTTTCCTTACTACAAGTGAATAGCGTAAACCTAATTAAAAGAAGGAAAAGGAATGAGAAGGAAATATTTCCCTATCGACGACAGAAGCATCTGTTTCCAGCAGTCAGTAACAGAAAGATGCCAGCAGTTGTGAGTTCAAAGTATTCATAATGTACTATTGTATGCTTCCTATCGTTGTGCACGCATAAATTGCCTATTGTCAATTCTGCATAATTTGGTTTATGATTTTCTTCTCACAATTATGTCTTCTGTCGGTTGCCTGTTAAATGTAGTTTATCACTTACATATATTCTGCGTACTGATCCGTCCGTTCTGTTCGAAGTTTATTCGACTATACTTGCCGACTGGGCGACGCTGAAGACCGCAAAGCCGCTTAAGACCCGTCATCATCTACCACTGATGAATTAGTAACCATAACCAAATTACATACTCAACATGCACGGTCCCGTACCAAGGTGTTACGTTTTCAAAACATAAACATTACAACAAAAAGGGCAGATTTGCAGCTTAACTTCAATGAAACGCCTAGCAAGTAGATGAAGTTGAAAAATCTGCGAACCGTTAATGCAATAAGGTTTTCAATGCTTAGAAGCTATTGCAGGATAATTTGCGGGCAGAGAAAATGTGATTCAAAAAGACTGCTCTACTTTGAAACCATCCCTAACTAAGCACTGAAGAAGCGGTTAGCAGTTTTGAAACAAATGTGCATAATTACCTTTTCTTACGAAGTGTACGTTTTCTGGTGAGCTCATCTGTATTAAACTCGTGCATTTAGAAACGTGCCCATGAAATAAAGTTTACAAAGAAATAACAAAACAGACATTCGATTATCCACACTACCGCCGGTAGTGTTTAGAGCAGATATTCGAAGGTCTGCTCTGCTATTCACTCAAACTGAATACGGAAATTGGATAGAGACCTACCACGCATCACTCAGCCACGTGGATATGCTGTATATCTTCTTATGGAAGTTCGTTTCCTTGCGCGCATCTGTCCATCAACCAATCGACATGCATTCTTCTCATGCAAAGCATTACAACACTGACTCTGCAAAGGACTCTAAACGTTGCGCAATTAAAACGAAAAAACGCAGAGCTAACGTCACAGTTACAAATTTTTCTCCGGTTCGTTCATGTTCTAAAACAACTGCACTGGTGCAAACAGGAATACTTTCAACGTTTCGACGAGATACTTAAGCTGCGGCAAGAATTTAACAATAAGACACGGCCTGAAGCAAACTGTAACTCGAGGTCAGCTCACGACAGTAACGTTAAATGTTTGCAGGTAACGTCATCGGGAATTTACACAGTAACGTTAAATGTTTGCAGGTAACAATATCGGGAACTTACAAAAGCGGTCAAATGAGGTGTGCTTTTAACTTCCTCTGGCAGCGCAGTAGTTCAGTGTTTACAGTTTATTCTTTTTGGCGCAGCTGTCATCGTAGAATGCTTCTTTACGGCAGAGTAGCGTAATTTGAATTTAAGTTAATTGAAGGTGCAAGCGCAATTCCAGGACAGTCAGCCGAGTTACGCTACTCTTTGCGTATATTCAAACTGACTTGGTTTTAAGGTTATCAGCCCCAGCTACTGTCAGTTCGGAGCACATTAATAGGCATGGAGGCCTCTACATAGGCTCCATCCTAAATGTAGTACTTTGATTTACGCCTGTAAATGGTCCTTCATTCAGCATTTGTAGTTCTGCAATTAACAAAAACTACGCTCATGATAAAGATGTTTTATCACAGTGCAAACACCCAGCAAATAAGATAAGAATGTAAAGGCGTAAAGGCTGTAAAGCAAAAAAGTGTACGCAAGGATAAAATATGAAGATAAGGAAGAGAATAGGGCACTTAGCTTCACAATCGCTACTCTTTGTTCACTTCGCGTTCAAAGAGAAGGAAAGCTAAAAATGTGCCCATAGCTACTAATGGAGGGTGAACGTTTTGTCAAAAGGTCCTAATTGTAATAACACAAACGCAACCAGTATAAACTTAACGAACCGACGCCAGTAGTAAAAGGGTGGATTAATGAGGTCATTTCAAAAATGATTCGCTTGCTTTGCCGCTCGTCATTGCCTGAGCATCACTGCGTATAGCACCGGTCTTCTCCATAATCTCTTTGCTTTTCTGATCAATCCACTGAAGCAGATTCATTTGATGACTCATTATTTCAGCAATTTGCATAACCTAAAAATTTGAATATTCCAAAAGTTGAAGCAGCTGTACGGTCGCCAGCTTACCGGATCTTTGGCAACGGCTTGATCAGTCACCTTGTTCATTTTTTCAAACAACTTTCCAACATCGTCGACCATTTGCTTTAATTGAGTATCCAGGGCGACCTGTCGCCGAAGCCTGAACAAACAGCACGACGCGATGGGTTACCATAAAAGGCGATTGGCTGTATTTGAGTCTTACATTTTTTCACGCTGCGTGTCACACTCTTCCCTGAATTCGGCTCTGCGGAATTCTTCGTCTTTGGCGAATTCTTGTTCCAACAGCTCGACAATCTGCAACAACTCGGTCTGCTGTTGCGTAATGAAGTCCAGGTCGAATTGGACGTCGCGTTGCTCCTGTTGCAATTCCTTTGTTCGCTCGACAAGCTCGTTAATCTTGAAGAAGCCAAATTGAGACATCTCGATTAGCATAAGTGCATTCCACCGCTAGCAAAGCCTACCTTCTCCGAGTTGGTCACTATTATACGATCACGAGCGTTCACTTCGGTGGCCAACTTGTAAAATTGTTCTTTCAACTCATTTACGTCGTGCGTCCACTTATTAATCAAGTCCTCCAATTCCTTATACGTCATATCCTTTGGCGGCTCGCTTTAAGATGAGGAAAATAACGTATGCACAAACCAAATAGACGTGAAAACTATATACGGTGCAGCGACGGTTGTTGCCGGCGTGGAAATTGGCTTCACAAAGCTCTGCGTCGTAGTTGTAACTGACGGAACCGAAAATGACGAAAATGGTATTGCCGGAACAGCAGCAGCGGTGGTTGTAACAGCCGCAGATTGCGCTAAGCCTACAGGAACCAAGTTAGGCAAAATTGGAATTCACCTTACAACCACTCACCAAAAGCCGGAGCGGTTGACACTGCTGGCGTTGTAATTGTCGTTTGGGTCACTGCGGTCGCTGTTGTCGTTGGCTCCTTGGAGACAGTGACGCTGGGAGCCGCCGCAGTGGTGGCAGGAAATCCGAATTGCACTCCTAAAAATTTGAAAAACTAAGTCGAATATGCCAACACTGCTGCTGTTGTCAAGCTGAAGTGCGAAAAATCAAGTGCCAACGGTTGCTTACCGGAAGTAGTGGCCGGAGCTGTGGCGACACCGAACGAGAAAGGGGCAGTGGTTCCAGCTACGCCTACAACAGGTGCATTTTACGCGAAAGGAAAATTATTCAAACAAAGTCTACTCAATGACGGAGCTGCAGTGACAGCTGCAGACGTGGTAACGCCAAACGATGGTACGATGCTTGGAGCTTTGGTCGTAGCCGTAAATGCAAAAATCGACGGCTGGCTGGTGACTGGCTGAGTAGTCGTAGTCGGCTGGGACACTACGGGAGCGCTCGTAGAGGTCAACAAGGCCGGTGCTGTAGTCCCAATTGCCGAAGTGGTACCAAATATTGGAGCAACGGTGGTAGTGACAGCAGCGGTGCTAACTGCCGGTTTGAATCCCGAAAAAAGGCCCGTCGCTGAAGTGCCAAAAGATGGAGCCGATGTCGCTGCAACAGTGGACGTAGTTGGCGCAACAGACGCTGTTGGCTTGGCATTAAATGTAAATGAAAACCCTCCAGTCGACTGAGCAGTAGTGGCAGCGGCAGTTGAAGAAGCTGGAGCGCCAAAACCGGCAAAAACATTTGACGGAGCAGAAGTTAGCGAACCAAACTGGAAGCCACCTCCGCTGGGCTTTGAAACGACAGTAGTAGTTGGGGCACCAAAAATGGTCGACGTTGTTGACGTGCCAGCAGCAGCAGCTGTCGCCGGAGTCGTAGTAGTTGCAGCAACTCCAAAATTAAAACCTGCCGTTGACGTAACACTCGAACCGAATGGGGAGGCGCCGAAAATGGAACTGCGAGTAGTAGTCGGAGTCGCACCGAAAGTTGGCGTTCCAAAAGTTGCCGAAGGAAAAGTAGAAGCAGCGGTGGTCATTGTTGACGGTGAGCCAAAAGTTCCAAGCGACCCAAACAGGGATGAACCAGTGGCGGATGGCGCCGTACTAACCGCTGGTTGGCCAAAAACAAAACCACCACCGGTTCCGGTTGAAGCAGAAGATGATATTGCAGTGCTACCAAACAAGGGAGCAGCGGTTGTAGAAGCAGCCGGTTGGCCAAACGTAAATGGGCGCCCACTTTGCGTAGTCATAGTAGAAAACAACGAAGGCGCCGACGTAGAAACCGCTGTTCCACTCTGACCAAATATACTGCCTTAAAAAGACAAAAAGTGTCACATGCCTCCCTGGGGATATACAGCTTTGTACGAACACTAGAAACGCCTTGAATCGTTACATGCAATCATCAAAGTAAGAATAAGCAGAAAACAACAAATCGTTCTTACCAAACGGTGACGAGGAACCGAAAAGGTTGCTAGTCGTTGTCGTAGGCGCCGAGCTGGTCACGTTGGGATTGTTAAACTGCATCACTACAGAATATACGGCAGTTGCTTGGACGCTAATGAATGCAAAAAGAGAAATTAAGAACTGACGGCTACGGTCGTCCCGTTGAAATGAAACAGAAGATAAAACAAAAACGTAACAACCATTTAATGCTTCCAAAAAAGCAGAGAATCGACCATAACGAGAAACATAGTCATTCAAACAATAAGTAGGCTATCACGCGTGCTCTTGAGACTTCAGTTTGCGATACAACGCCAACGCTTGACTTAAATTGCTGTGCGAAATGCAAAAGTGCAGCGCTTCACATCGGATACACTGTAATGAGGACGTAAAGTAGCTAAAAGAAAAAAATGTACTACCTTTGGATCGATCATCCTTCGCTGAAACAGCGAGTCGGTGAATGAAATAATCAACGTGACGATGCGCTTGTACGGACTTCTGTCGTTGGTTGGAACGCTCACGTATGTACTGTAGCACTTGCAAAGGAAATCGCAAAGAAAATCGACTGGCATAAACATCGCCTGAAAACAAAAAGAAAAAACAATAGTGAGTCGGTGGGCTGCTTCATTCCTACGCACCGTTACGACTCGATTGACCACGTCGAGTACGTTCACGCTCACATCCATGTCAAGAACACGTTGATAGTATCTAAAGAAATAGAATGACGACACTGTTTGTATTAGCGACGGTTTTGAGATAGATACTTTTGCGCACGTCCAGCGCTAACCAGTCTGCAAAAGATGTATACAGCCAACAACGGATTCAAATTAATCAACCTTTCAAATACATCCTCGTCAACCTAAAAACACAGAGCATTAACAAGGAAATAAAATATCAGCCGAGCCAGCAACACACCGCCGAAATCAACCCATCGTCCGTACGCTTTTCGAACAACTGCAACAGACGCTGTTGTCCAGCCATAGCCAAGGTCACTACTGTAGCTCGACGAACTAACGATGTCATGCAATCGCTTTCGCTTTCATTATCACCGAATGGGGAAGTCGGACTGGCCGCTTTGCCCGTTTTTGATACTGAAGCAGAATCGGAAGTTGCGTAGCGATTTTCCGGGCCGTCGCCTTCGGATGCACAACAAGCTTTGGTAGCAAAACTGGAAGTCGCTCTTTCAACTATTGGAGATGCCAACGAGCGAAAATTGCAGGGCGAGTTCAAAGAATATTCCCTGTCCAAACGTTCAAAATACTCCTCGTCGGAATCGGTAAGAGTGTAAAGCTTCTGCGATGATGACGTACTGTTGCCGCCAATCACCGGTGAACAAATCTTTGCCTCACGTTTATCTTTGGCAGCTTTTTCATCAAGACTAGACTGGCTAAAGCCTGAAGACTTATTTTCGCTGTTGGCCAACGATCCATCACGAGACTTATTAATAACTGTTCCAGTAGTCATCCGATACTGATTACTTCCATTTGCCCTATTGGATGGCGTCTTGTACGCACTATGATAAAATGAGGATTGATTCACTGAATTCATTCCAATCGGCGGTTTGTGAACAGCATACGAATACAATATGGGTGTCAGATAAACGCGGCCGGCGGTTGGATTAAGAAGATCCGACGTACGCCACCATACTTCTCTTGCCCCAATATAGTTGACTGGTCCAACTGCTTCAGGTTTTGCTGGCATTGCAACAGTGGGACGAACAAAGGACGCAGAACTGCCCAAAGACTGTCTTAACCACGAAGACGTTGTCGGTGACATCCAAGTGAAACCTGGAGGCGTAACTGGACACGGCGCGGTTGAAGCACTACCGCCAGCGCACCTCCAATCAGCGGCAGGTCGTGAAGATGATATCTGAGTTGGCTGCCTATGAGGTAGACTACTTCGTTGTTCGCATTTGGCAAGCCTTGGCAGTTGGGTCAACAAGCTGTTCTCTTCGGCAACGCGAAAGGTATTGGCATATACTTCATCGCCATTAAATATATCCATTGGCACCAGTCCACCGGGTAAGAAATAAGACTCGTCAAATGGAAATAACAACAACATAATTCTACGATAGAGAAGATAGAAAGCCATTGCCTAGAAAATACGTAACATTTTCATTGTGCCACCACTATCTATTTTTTCCATATTTAGCAAATTAAAGAGGAGAACATAAATTGCTTTGGGAAATGCAAGATTACCTCATCGCTGACGCTACGATTTTGCTGATCATCACTTTTTGCATGGACACTATTCACGCTTTCCGTAGGCAAAGGAAGGGACCTATAAAAGAGGAACATAGTTAACTACCGTCAAGCATAGGCTATTGAAAGCTTAACCTGAATCTTTGAATGAGCCCATAGAGAGCCCCGTTTTCATACATTGCCGAAGGTCGCACGTCCAAAGTTTGCATTACAAATGACGTCACTTGTTCCTGGTATTTTTCCGCATTGATCCTCTGAAGAAGATCGTCAGGGTAGGTTGGAATTTAAAAATTGCTTCCTAGCCGCCTACTTCCACCATTCGTTCGGGATTGGTAAGCAACTCCCGCGGGGAACGCTCTGCCAGCGCTTCACCGGATACTGCCAGAAGATGGAGCAAGAATATGCGCTCAGCTTCGCCCAAAGGTTGCAACCCATTTGACCCAGACAACGGCTCGTTTCTCTGCGAAAAGAGACAATGCAGAAAGAATAAATTGCAATCGCTCTACAAAAGCCTACTAAAAGAATAACAAACACAGCGCCGAAGACGTGCTGCCAGATTGGTCTTTCGAACAGGAACGCATCGTAGAGAACGTAGATGCCGATTATCCTTGCCGATGACGTCGTACTCTCCGGCCGACGGCGTAGCACATAAGCAATACCGACGGCGACGCTGACACGAACTTCCGGCGGGAACCGACATCTGAAGTCTCGGGACATTCCTTTGAATGTCTCTTCTCCGTGCGTGCTTAGAAAGCTACAAAGAAATAATAATCATAAGCTAGCAGTCAGGAAGGAAGTTACGCTTCTATAGCAGAAAGCGAAAAGGCCAGCAAATGTACAAAGCAGTGACTCACAAGGGGGCCCTGGGAATCTGTAGGTGGCGCTAGCGTCTGGGGTTCTGGAAAACAACAAGGGACGCTGGGCTAGCCAAGCGGTCCAAGGAGGTTTCCCTGGGGGAACCGCGCTTTGGCAGTAGAATCGGATAGGAGAGGAGGTCCCCCTGGGAACATCAGCAAGACAATACGCAATGAGGTGCCGGCATAAACACTGAAACAGACTTTTGCTGATAAAGCATCAAGCAAGGCACCCTAAAGCCTGAGCTCGAGCTTGGCTACAAAGCACCGAGAGCACAGGGCGTAAAGTAGGGATAGTTGTCACAACAGCAATTTGAAACTTCTGCCATTACTTACTGGGCAACGGAGAAACCCAGGTCGGAACCCAACAGTTTCGTGAGATCTTCCATTTGGTGGTTGAGCGGATGTCTAAAAAACAGTTATGTTCAGCGTAGCGAAGTGAGCGTACAAACCAATGAAAGCTGGGCAAAGACGGTACCACAAGTCAATAACGGCAATACTACTGTACTTTACTAGCTAAGCGCTAACAAACTCACAAATTCTTTAAAGCACTTCAAACCATCCTAAACGAACGAGAAACAACAGAAAGAACAACTGGTCACAATAGGAAACAAAGTTCAAGACGCGAGAACGGGTATCATGCCGCTAAGTATGCTCAGGTTCGCAATCTACTCCGCTGCGCCAATTGGAACAAATTATTGATACAATAATGGCAATAATGTAAATTTTACGAGCAACGCAGACTTGTCGCAACCAATGTGATGTTGTTGAGCGCAAACAATCGGATATTTATGATCGACTGCTAACAATAGTTAAAGATGTTTTAAATTACAAATAAACCGGATTCGTTCTTTCCAAAAGAATCTAAGGCACATAGTCGGCGAGCGGAATTGTTAGAAACAATAACATAACGTCTCGTTCTTACGTAGAGCCGCAACATAATACTCTGTCAAACTGCACGAATGAGATAATAATTTTCAGGTACAAATGACGGTTAAACTACAGTAGACGGCTGTTGGAAACGAGACTAAAATATTTTAAGCACTTAGACTGCTCTTAAATTATTATTAGAGAATTATGAAAGCCGGTGCCGCCCTTCGCAGACGTCGTTTCATTGTCGGTTGGGTTCATTTTCGTCGTTTTGACTTTGGGACGGTTCGATACGACGAAAATTCGCTATCGATTTGCTAAACTAAACTACGCGGGAAATTTTGAATTACTTTATAGCAAGACAGTGGATCATCTCAGCGTTGTTTATTACTTATGAAGCCTTCTAATGTTCTTTCCTATTCGCTCACGAGGCTGATGAAAACAATAGCCACGCTTACAGCAGTTCCACAGTCGAATGTAGACAGAGTAACCGCACTAAACATTTTAAAATTAGCCAAATTAAAAAATTTGAATTTCCGCTTAGCCTATCAGCTTCCCAAAACTACGCGAAGCAAATCGCGAAAGCACTAAAGTCGAAAGCGAAAAGCCGTTAATAGAGTCTGGTGAAAGGTAATCACGGTTCGAAAACGTGACTACCAATTGGAGGTACAGAAATAACGCGGGCCGAAACAATTCATGCGTTTGACTTGAAAGCAAAGAAGCAAGACTTGCCTGCTTTAAGCAATCATTCGTCCAACTCGAGAACTTACGTACGATATTCAACCCTGTGGTTTCGCAATGTTCAACGCCCGCTGGTTGTGTTCTTGTAGCATCCTGAAAGTATACTGTAAAACCGTCACGAACTATTGGCAATTATAACGCTTCGCTCCTCTTAACAACTCTGAGAAAATACAGTGTACGCTTCCTTGTACTTCATGTGCCAGCAAAGATGAACAGCTTTTCAGAATCTGCCAATACGGTAGAAACATGCATTACGATAATCAAGTTGGTCAAAGCTGCACCGTGCAAAAGAGCAAAGCGAAGTCCAAATTCGCAGATAAAAACAACGACATTCGAATATGATATGTTTCACATCACGTCATAGTTTCACTTTTGTACGAAACAGTTTGTTTACGCTAGCTTCGAAAACAGAAAGTGCACTAGTAAATTTTCTTACAGAGAGTTCACGAAGACCTTAATTGCCGCTCGCAACGATGGGATGGGCCACCAAGCAGTCAGTGTGCAGGTATAATCACTGATCTCATTTGCAACTGATGTTAACTGGCTATTTCAGAATGCTACAGTATAACCATTATAATTTTCAGGTTCGCCAAACTAGTCCCAGTCAGTTTTAAAGTCATATTGAAAACAACTGCATAAGGACCGCTCAAAAGTAGACCGGTATAATTCGTTTGCCTTGTACAATACAGATTCTCGCAAAGAATCAACGAAGACTGCAATTACCGTATACAACAATGAATTTGTGTCACGCGCTTCGTCAGATTGCAAGCAGATTTGACAAGCACCATCACATCAAGCAGAAAGTGTACAAGTAGGTTCACTAACGAGCAACCTGTTTGACCCGGAATAAACGAAACTATTTCTGGAAAATGAAATGCTTTGAATCAAAAAATTTCTTTCTATCATTCTCAGACCACCTTCGGAAAGAGCATGAGAAAACCTTCATAGTACAAATGCGAAAGCACGCCTGCACTAACGGCAAGCGATACCCTCCAAAGTATTATAAGTACGCCGGTGCGCCTGCAAATATAACAACAAAGACTCCCAACAAAAATTTGGAAACCCGCCGTCTACATGTAGTGAACCTAATAGGCTTTGCTTATACTCTGCTAATATCGAAGTGATAATACGCCATTTAAAGGGCAAAGAGCTTATCTTAACCAGGAACAAGAACAAATACGAAAACATGGGCCGTTTTCCTTTCTCAATGTGCGCAAAAGGCCACATTTCTTATTGAATCAGCTATGGAACTGAAGTTCAGAAATACCACTGGGCTAATAGCAGCACTAGCAGACAAAAGAGACAGAATACAGTATACGAACAACCATTCAAACATAATGGAACTTGAAAATCAATTATGGCGAAAAATTTCAAGATTAGCCTAACTGAAATGAGCGCGCACAGCAAATTCTGCAATAGTTAAATGGAAAACGCATAAAGAGAAAATTGGAAACGGATTTAAAAGCAACAGAAATTCAATTGCTGCGTTTCTAGGTATGATTTCAAGTTGGACAACATCCAGTGCGATACGCCCCGCGAAAATGAGTAGCTCGATTAAACAAAGCAAAAAATTGTCAAATATAACCTTCTTTTCACGATGCACGTGTATCGCCTAAGCATGCGCGAATGGTAAAGAAAAAAGAATTTGCTGTCTACATGAAATTTTTATTTCTTCACCATTCGAAGAACAGACTTAAGCGTGTGAGCTGAATTAGTCTAACTTTAAGAAAAGTGATTCTTTGCAAAATTTTTAATACCCTTTGAAGAAGGCGCGAGCTGCAGTGGCAACAAACATAAACGTAACGCACAGCTATACGCCCTTCTGACTCCTTGCTTACAATGCCTAATTCAGACCTGAAGTGAAACAATGTCCAAGGTGAGAAGTGCTATATATTGCTATAACGAGGAAGCCTCTACATTTCTACAGATCAAAATACTCTCCTCCCGAGTCACCGTCTACCTACTCAGTGGCACTCAGATACAAAGTTAAGAAGTGGCAGTTAGCAAAGAAGAAACCTTATCAACGAAAGTCAGTCTGTGTGATGGCTTCTGCCAGCAAAATAAAACCTTGTGCACGGCTGAAACTCGACCATATCGATCGGAAACAAAAGAAGTTCATTAGAAAAGTATAACTGTGGCATCCTAAGCGAGGAGAAGAATTATTTATTATCGAAATAAAAACAGTGAAAATGGGAAACAATCTGAAAAGAAACTTACCGGACTCATATCACTCCACCGTTCAAACCAGTACAACAGGAAATAGGGTACTGAGAAACATGCAAGAGTTGCTCCGTTCGCTACAGTATGATTCTACGCAGGTACTGTATAAATGGGCTGTCAACATTCATAAGAGACCGGGGCTCTGCCGCTAGCGAAGTGACGATATGCCCTTTAAAGGACAAAGAGCCTACTTCAACGCTAACTATTTAGTCTCTACTGCTCTGTTTCGTAATCGTCCAAAGTGGCATGGCCATTTTTGTACTTCACACATTTGCATCAGCGTGTCAGATTCCTTCGAAGGAGTTAATTGGAATATTTGCAAACAGTCCAATTCTACATGTCGTCAGACTACTGATCAAAGTTTTCAAAAAGTATCTTCAACTACGTTGTTGCTTGCCGGCATTCGCTTTCCTTTTCATTCACCTAAAATAGGCATTTAGAAAGTTAGACTGCGACGTAACTCAATTATGCAGATTTTAAAAGGCAAACCTAAGAGATCGGGTATAGCCGTCGCATGAACCAATCAACGGGCCACTAACTTCATCAAATGAATAAACTCTTGATGATGCAACAGCGCCACCTAGCTATTTTTTGCACAAACTGATTCCTGCAATTAAGTGACTTTTTTGCCGGTTTTGGTTAGCATAACTTTACGATTTCTTACAAGAACAAACATAGAGGCTGCCACTACGCCTACGCTCGTTGAATAACGTCTTTGCTGCCATTTCTTTTCGATGAAACCAATGCGATAAAAATTTACGTCATTTGAATGAACAGAATAGGAACCTACGGACACAGTAAAGCAATAATATGTACTCAAGCAAAGCATATGCGCGCTCGCTAACGTGTGTCATGGGCAAATTTTCAATTTATTGATTAAATTCACGCGAACTGAGCAATATCTGGGCTTTAACGTTCCATAGGAATAATTACCCCTTCAATGCAGCAAACATTACCCTTTCTGTGAATTCAGACTTTTCAAAAGCAAACATATTGCTTTTGCAACCAGAAACGAACCTGCATTTTCAAGTTACAGTATGACTAATGAGCACATAACCAACAAGAATCAAAGCGCTTCAAGTGAAGAGCGAGCTGGCGATTATCTGAACTGAAAATCGCGGTCGGCTGAAACAGCTGGCAGAGGGAAAAGGCATAAGCGAATATTATTATACGCCGTGATGCTTGCTAGTGGAGCTTAACTCAAAAAGTCCAACGATAGGTACGCATAGGACATTCAGCACACTTTTAAGCTCCTTTCGACATTACTCAACTAAAAGAAATGTCTCAAGGGTAGTTTTGCTGTGAACTGCAGCTATTCAGTAACTCATACTGTAGGATTTAGTATGCAGGTACATTCACAATAAACGACAAGGAACAGTTTAAAGCAAGCGTGCAAACGAGTCAAAAACAGTTGCTGGACGCTAGATTTTTGTGAATGGACGGGAAATGACCGTCCGGAAGTCCAAGCAAGACAGCCATTCAATTGGGGAAGACGACGAAGAGTACGAGGAAGAGATAACTAACTTGACTGAATTGCCGGAGGATGTTCCGAACAAAATAGAGCAAATCATGAGAGACTCGATGAAACTGAAAAAAGAGATGACCGATCTTCTGGAGCAAATGCACCGGTTGAAAACTGGCTTTGTTACGAAGGATAACTTCCAGGAATTGGAGGAACATTTTAGTCAACTATCCAATTTAATGCAGTTGGGTCATCCTGTACAGGCAGTTCTAAGGAGCTACAGAGTTTACATTGGTCAAATGGCGGAAGCGAAATTATATTCTACATACGTAGTTGAAGATTTGCTCAATCGCACGGAATCACTGACCGCCTTTCTGAGCAAAGCAATTTTTTCGGCAAGGGACAATCTATTGGACGCCACAACCATCCACGTGGGATCGCTGATAAAACAAATGCGCAATCGGGATGCAAATCCCGACGTTGTTCAAGCGTTGGAACTTGCAACTCTAAAAGCCGAAGACGAAGTCGATCAAGAGATTATGGAGTTTTTCGAACTTGCCAAAACGTTGCACCACATTAAAACAAGAAAACGGTTTTACATTCGTCGCCTCATCAAAACAATGCTCGACTACGATCGTACGCAGAGGAAGATTATCGAAAAACTGTTGAAAGCTTTGAAAACCGCTTTGGCATCTTACAAACCCGCAACAATTGCTCAAGGCAAGAAAAGCAAAAGCTACGCTTCCGTAAGGCAATAAAGTGCCGAAGAAGTTCTTTGCGGCATTGTTACGCTTCGGACAAAAATGCATAGCCGACTGGGTTTAGAAAATAAAATTCTAAACGAAGCAAGGAACGTCTGTCTAATTTTACAACGCGCGAAGCACGCTGGACCTTTCTTGGAAGTATTCAGGTACTAACATTACAGGCAGTAAAAGTGATAGTCAAGTACATTGATTTTCAAAATTTCAAAAATTAGACAGACTCGTCTCCCTGTTCTTCGTCTCTCTTAATGGGAGCAACAGTTTCGTCGGACAGGTCGACGCTACGCACAGCTTGCATTTGAAAAAACAAAACGCTGCTTCCGTCAACACACGCAACGTGCAAAGGACAATCGTCGTCAAGCTTAGCTTGCAACGAAATCAAATCGTCCGCTGAGGGCACCTCTTCGTCTGCGCTTAAAATAACAGCGGTTGAAAAGTACGCAATTTAAAATCTTTCTACATTGTACCTGAGCACTAAAACGCGTACGTGCGGCTTACGGTTTGATTTAAAAGTGAAACCTGAGTCAGCCAGATGAACGTCGTAAATTGACTCTAATGAGAGGTGAGGATTGTCATCAATAGAAGGTCCTCTACAATACATTTAAAAGTGAACCTGGACAACCACATTTTGTTATACTGTTCCAGAAGGTCGACTGAAGAACCCGACGTACTGCTAACGCTGTCACTTCGCGACAAGGACGCAGCATGTCTGACTACAATATAGCCGGCACGTCGTAAATGGTCATATACCATATGTCTATTCCATAAGGCTGCATCGTGACCCAAAAGTAGCTGGAATGCTTGGGCCAAGTTCAATGGGCTGCCACCGCGATACAGTTTGGCACCACACTACAATTTCTGTGGCAAAGAGAATATGCATAAAACAATGTTCACCATGCTCATAAGGAAGATGGCCTCCTCGGGATACAAGTGCCTCTCGCCGGCGACGGTCACTCCCATATAGGTCCACAATTTCCCCTGAAAGTAAAATGAATAATAAGCCACGCCCATTAGCTGAAGGGGAACCTTCGGCTTAGTCACCACCAGCGCCATTGCTGCTGCTTCCGAAGTATCGCGACATTCAATGATGCACATGTTTCTGCTGAAAATGGTGCGCACCGTAGGAGGACGACAAAGCAAGTTGCACTTTACTCACTGGTTGACCGTACAAGGTTGTTCCAAGGAGGCGTACAATTGCTGGCGAGCTTCGTCAACCTCTTCCATTTCATCTTTGGTCTCCTTATTGATTTGTCGCTTGTATCCAAGTTTCAAGGAGTCAGAGGACGACGACGGGGCGCTCTCTTCCTCGCTGTCCGTCATGTCTGAATACGCTGCTATAAAAACTACAAAGCTTAGGCAACAAGGACGTATGGGACCAGAAAAAACGTATTGTGAGCTTAGCAACGAAACCACTGACTTACAAGCTGTTTACTTATTTACTTTTTGAATTGCGACTTAATGACGTCAACCGACGGAGAGGAGAAAAGACGAGACACAACGATTGAAACAAACTTCAGCGGCAACGGTATGCATATGCAAAACAACGGATGGAGCTACGCCATGTGATTGCTACCTACCTTTTTTGGTCCTAGCGCGTAAGACTGAAGCGGTAAAAAGCTCAAAGAGATTGGGAACAACTTTCCCGCAGTCGTTGCATACGAAAAAGAAAAGGTTTACAAAAATGGAACAACTCCAGCGCGCACCGATCAAGCATTGCTAGATGACGTCCAGCGGAATGAATACTCGACGGCACGCAATGGCCGCCTTGCTGGGTGGATGATCGTGCTCGGGTAACACGGCGGCAACCTTGGGCGGCAAAAGGCCAAATGCCGTCTCGTATCGCGACTCGAAATCATCGACGCGCAAATTGCGACCAAAGCGCCAAAGTGCCAGGAACAATATATCCCTGTACATGGAGCAATGCCTTGGCAGATTGGCGGACGGCGACAAGCGTTTGGCACGCTTCCTGTGCTCGTTGATCAGAATTTGCAAAGGACTTCTTAAACTGTGCGCTGCCAAGCTGTCCAATATGTTCTCGGTAACAAGCTTAGGCACGCAGCATTGGTCTGCCGAAAAGGTTTGCAAAAATTCCGACGGTTCCAATTGGGCCGAGTCGATTAACAACGTAAAGTAGGCGGGCTTGACGGGGTCGTCTCGATGGAAAGTCGGAATGTCGTACACGCAGCGAACGACCACCGAAGGTACACGTTGCTCATTGGCTTCCTCCCGTTGCTGCTGCTTCTCTTCGGACGAGCTCTCCGTTGGCTCGCAGGGAAATTTCTTGGCGTAGAATTTGCCAATGAAGGAAATAAAATGCGTAGGAGCTCCAAGACGCTGGAACACGTAGACCAAATTCCAAAATAGGATTGGCCTCCGCTCCAAAAAGTCTTCGTCAACAA
The DNA here is from genome assembly GCA_000797535.1 of Trichuris suis. Lineage (NCBI taxonomy): Eukaryota > Metazoa > Nematoda > Enoplea > Trichinellida > Trichuridae > Trichuris > Trichuris suis. The sequence continues at coordinate 24,405 of KN538424.1, forward strand.
GAGACGAGTCCCCATCGCTGATAACCATGTTTTCCAGCTCTTTGCGAAGAACAATGAGATTCAAAAAGGGCACAGTAAACAGGTGCCTCCTTCGGTCGGCGTCAATAGAAGAGCTGAACTTCCAACATGCGGAATTCAACGACGACGGACGATCCTCATTGCGGCTGCTGTCCGCACTGTGAAAAAGGCGTCTCTTCAATGGTAGACTTAGTCGATCAGCAGCATTTGGTTTCTTGGAGCCACGACGACGATATCTGTTAGACGCAATCAATGGACCATCGGCCACAGATAGCGATACCCGTTGGTCAGCATCGGGCGACTCCCCGCCGGCTAAGCTATCCAAACTTTTGGAACAAACTTCCTTATCGCCATCGGGCGAATCGCACTGGGCATCTTCCGAAAGTCTGTTGTAATACCAACTTTGTCGGGGTGGACTTTTCAAAGGCTGCAAGACGGCGGTCAGCATTGGAACAAACTTGTGCTCTACAAATGGAAATAGCTTAACTTGCAAAAAAAAAAGGAAAGCAGAAGCAATTACTGCAAAATGGGCAGCTTGTATTCAGGTCCGAATCGTCGGCAAACCAACTGGCCATAATTTCATTGTCGTAGCACAAAACGTCGCAATTCGGGCATCGAGAAGCGGTGCACAGAATGACTTCCACTTCGGGTTGCGAGTGGTCACCTTCTCGTCCGCCAACCCAGTCGTTCATCGAATTGCAATTCAACATAAGTCGCACCATGGCGGAGCTAAGGCGAAAAGCCGGATCTTCGGCTGGCAATTCCGCGTCGGAGGAAAACTTCTCCGCGTACCACTCATCCTAAAACAATCAGAATGTAATAATAAAAAGAATAAAGCAACTAGCCATAATGTCTTTACGGAATGAATATCGTCGGTGGACAGTTTGCTTTCCGAGGGCGTTAAGTGCACCGTTTCTTTAACGCTTGAAGCGCTCCAACTGCCGCGTACCTGCGTACCCAGTTGGTCCAAACCTTTCAAGTGCTTTATGTCGTTGATAACTGAGGAAACGTTGGTTTTCAGTCGAGCAAAGCCGCCCGACGATCTTTGCAACGCGTTAACTCTGGAGAGAACTTTGTTTTGCGCCTCAGCTAAAGAGCTGGACAGCCGATTTGCCAAGCTTGGCGAAAATCCGAACGAACCTTCCGAAGCAGCCGGACTGCTTTGGGCGGTCACTTCGCTGCCGTCTGAAGTGACCATCCTCAAATTGGCAATCAAAAAGAAAACTGCTAAGGCTGTACCTAATGATGATGTGCTTTTGTTGTGGTTCGCCGATTGCCGTCGAATTTTGACCAAACGCGACATTGGAGAGACGGTTGCTTCGTTGAGACGACTGAAAAAGTCGCGCACGCTGCTGCGCCCAAATGCCGAAAATCTGCCCGAGTCGGAGGCGCCGTTGACGTCATGCTCCTTTGCGTCATCGTCTTGAAACAACGGCTCCTGATTGCAGTCAAATCGTCTAAAGTCCCTCAAAGGACTGACAGGTTCCAGAACGGTGGGACGTTCCACTGGTTCCGATTCAACGACCAACAAAGGATGTGTTGCAACCTCACGTCGAACTACACTTCCCTCGACGGATGTGGTCGTCGTCGTCGTTGCCGAGTTGTCGACAGCGTCAAAGTTTGAATCATCGAATTCCGACCTGTCCAGATGATCTCCACAGCTGGCATTGTTTGCGCGACTTGGCTTGCTGTTTGACTCTTCCGTCAAGCAGCTATCTACAAAAGATTAAAGCTCTTCAAAGCTAAAATAAAAGCTAAAATTTCAAATAGGAAAGAAAAGAGGCAATGTAAAAATACAAAAACTTTTGCAGCAGATCTCAATGTCGGATTACTTTGAAAATTCGTGTCACTAGCTTCCAAGAAAGCTGCACTTACCTTTAAACAACACAGTAGTGATAATTTGAAAGAACAGAATAGCTGAGAAAAGTGCATGCAAGCTATCACAAGGCTTATATTTAAACTACGTCACAGCGGGATGATTAATTGCGGAGGAGCGCGCGCTGAGAGGTCATCGAACATGAGCATCATGAAGGTCAACGGTAGAGTGCCGAAGACAGGCGATTAAAGACCCAAACATTTCATAAATTGTTCTCATTTTATTTTTCATAGGCTTTACGTATCAACCACAAGCGAATTCTGCGTCTAGTTTTGCGCTGCACTGCCAACATATCGCTCTAATTAATACCCTCTCTTTCTTGACTACTATAGGCGACCGTTGATGAGATATAGATTTTAGTATTCGCAATCTTCAGCGGAACATTTTTCAGAGCGAATGCAAAAGTTTTTCTAAGCTAACGTGCGGACGCGGGAAGTCCTGAAAGCTGCGGAATTTTAAAACGTCAACATTCCCCAGACGGTCGTCAAGAACGAAAAAAAAACGTTACATAAGACCATGACAGAACGCCCATGTCTGCACGGACTCAAAAATACGTGCAAATCTCAAACTTCTAACACTCTGGTAGCCAGCGATTCAAATAAGGGAATGTATACCTGAAATATTTTCAGGTTAGCTGTCTACAGTATGATCCTGAAATATTTTCAGGTTAGTCTGTCTACAGTATGATTGTAGACAACAGGAAGAACAATGCGAATGAAAAGCAGGCACTTTTCAACATGAATTCGCAGTTGCAATGAAATAAAGGAATATTACCTACCTTACCTCGTTTATTATTAAGAAAAGACGCGGAGCGTTTAACGCTAACTTGAACGCCTTAATGGGAATGGCGTATATGACAACGGATGATCTCTCAAAGAAGCTGCTGTTGTCACTTTTCCTTACACGTGTTTTCTCAATCTGTGACAATGAAGTGAAGATGTTCAAAAACGGCTCTCTGCTTATTTATGCAAATTTGAAGCACAGCTACTTGGAACTTCTTTATCTCGCTGTCAAGGATTGCATAATACGCATTCAAATTTGCATAAATTATTGATCCATCAATAAAAAAACGGTCAGTTGGTCACAAGAGGCTTTGCAGCTTAAAAAAGCTGCATGTCTCTAGTAGTAGCTGCTACCCTCGACGAATAGGTTCAACAAATTTAACTTGCATGCTTGCCGGATTTATAAAACATGATGCAGCTGAAATGGACAAAAAAGGAGGGATACCTGATTGCCAATACTTTTGGAGATCCGCTGGGTCATCGCAATCAAAAAGGGACCAATCGTTCGGATTGACACTGTTGTCCAGCGCGCACGCGATTGGCTCGTTAGTTTGATCATTTTGGCATTCGCCATGCAAGGAAGAAAGTTGATCGTCCGCGCTTTGACTTTGATATCCTTGATCGCCGGATGAACTTTGCTTGTCAACAGGCATAGCGACATCCTCTTCCGCGAGGATCTAGTCAAAATTGCAAGAGTATAACAAGGATGAACATGAATACTTTCCCTTTCAAGTACCGAGCAACTGTTGACCATTTTGACGGACTGACTGCCACCGCTACCCTGACTGATGTAGTCGGCTGCACTTTCGGCACTCTGTTGGCTATCAGCCCGACGAAGCCTCGACCGCTGACGAGCCGACGACTTCATAATGGCTATGGCAAATATAACGTGACGAACTTTCGTCCAATGGCGCAACGGTTGACGAACAGTGGCACCCGGCCATTGAGCATCCAATACGGACCGATTATAGATTCCATAAGTGACCGCGTTTGGCCGTACGCCGTGCTGATTCATGCTGACAAACACTTTGACAGCCAAAACAGGCTGCTCGTACAGGCCGCACATTTGAATCATTGTTCTATAGCAAACTTCGTCCAGCACGTCGAAGCGAGCATTTTCGAGACGCTTCAGAATACAATGGGCGGCGCTGAGCAAGAAAAGATTTTAAAAAAACATATTTGCATAATAAAAAGAGAATATTTGCATACTTCAAAGCTCTACTTTTGTCGCATGTGCTTTTCATGAAGGCCGGCAAATGGATGAACCAAAGACTGTAGGCGTAGCTAAGCAGGCATTTGGCCCAATCAAGGGGCGACCTGGATTGTCGTCTGGCAAGATCCAAAGCCAACTTGGTCTCTTGCTTTGTTCGCTTAGCAGCCGGCGTCGACTCGATCAACCTTAGACGCTTCGATGGATCCAACGGTTTCATCATGTCGCCGTACGCTTCCATTCCAAATAGGGAATATTGGAGAAGAGGAAATTTTCGATCGTAGCTAAATTCGGCGCCGGTTGGCGATTCGGGCGGGGCAAAAATGACCGCGTGGTCAAAATCCACGCTCGGATCCGGATCCAACAATTTAACATTGGCAACACCCGCCTCGCCTGCTTGGTCCATTCTTTGAACGCAGTCGTCAAAAAAGGCGAGATACGCATTCGTATCTCTGTCCGTTAGAAACGACCTTTCCTCTATGAACCGTATGAACAGTTGCGTATTGATGAGCAGTCGGTAAAATTCCTGACTGCCCTTGTCGCGACTGCGCAGAAATCCATTGACGTCAAACAGAGCCTCAAGGTCGGTGGAACCAATCGACGGAGCCGACTTGATCGGTCTCAAGTACAAATGATAGTCCTTCATTATGGAGGCCATAAATCGCAGAAACGTCTCCTGAATTTCCAATTCCAATTTCTTGCGCTTCTGCTGCAAACCCAAGTCGACCTCGACCGGCAGGAAATTTTGAGTCTTACGCGCTTTCGTAGTTTTAAAATCAACCTGACCAACTTTGCACAGCAGCACATGCAACTGTTGCTTGAGAAGTTTGGCCGGCCGACGAGGCAACAAGCTCAGCTTGTACTTCTGACGAATCTCCGACGAGGATACTGTATTCGTGTCAACGTCTATGCAGGTAACATCTCTTGGAGGATCTTGATACAATTCAAAGTAGGAACTGTCCACTCCGGCGACAAAAGGCAGAGGGGCGTGCAAGACGCCGGCCAAGTCGAGCGGGCATTGCGGTATATAAGGACACTGCCATCGAAATGGAAATATTAAATTACATATAGCTTCGGCAACGCTGGTCAGATTCCACGGGCGTAGAGAATGAATAAGCACCTTTTGTTCCAACAAAACCAGAAGCATAAGGTACATACAATTTTCGGGACCAAGCAATTTCAAGAAATCTGTATAGTTGGCACCGCTTAAAGGAAGCGGCGAATCTTCGGGATTGTCAAAGCATATTTTCTCGTTGCCAAGTTGTACAAGCACTCGAGGTCTCCGAAATGTGGGAAATGGCACTTCGAACATCAAAAAGCTTATGTACCGTTCTATTGGCAAGGAATACTTTCCGCTTAGGCACATTCTATGCAGGTGGAGAAGGTACCGCCGGAAGGCTGGAAAAAATGGAAAACGACTGACCACGCATATGCACTTGTTAACATGGAAGGTCATCTGGTCGGCCGGGTCATTAGTGGAACTGCTGTCCGAACAACTTCCGGGCTGATTCGACGAATCGGTTCGCAAATCTTTAAAAGTCGAAAAAACATCTACGTTAAAGTAAAACAAAGATTATAGACAAAAGAGTACCGAGCTTCACCATCTGCTCAGCGGTCAAAGGTTTCTCATATTCTTCGTAAAACGTTACGGACGCTCCGTACAGCTTTTGACCATCGTGATTAGTTAGAACAAAGGTGGTAAACTGTTGAGGCGGCTTCTGACACTTGGCCGGCCAACACTCAATCACGGCGCCCATAGGAAGGCAGAATATGGGCACATTGACCGGCAAAGGATACTCGGCAATGTCGTTCAACGGAAAACGATCCAAAAGACCTGGTTTGTAGGCTATTCGATTGACGTTGGACAGCGACTTTTTGTAACATAAGTAAACGTCACTGCCCACAAGTCCGCGATTCAAGTTCTTATTGATTTTGTAGAAGGTGTGAGGCGGAGTTTCTCCCTTATTTGCCAAGATGACGCAGATGTCGCTAACGGAGAATAGGTTGCTTGGGGCGTGCTCCGGAGCTCGACGGAAAGTTATAAACAACCCCTCTTTGGCATTATTCACGTTAGCTACGCGCCCCAAAGGCGTTGTCCTGATCACGGTGCTATCTGCCCACGGTCTTTCGTCCGTGCCTTCGCACAGTACTCCAATGTCGACAATTGGAGGTTTGTGAAATCCGCGCCTGTAGCAAAGGTGGCAACATTGCTGACGTATTGAACCGTGATTCAGGTCAGCCGGGTGACCGCTGGGCGTAGTTGCGACGCATTCAAACCCCTCGGGAACCTGAAATCAAATGCAATCATAATTTGCCTTGTTGCAAAATAAAAAACAAACAAAATTGAGCCCTCAGCCCGTTTGCATTTTTGGCTCCTCTCCTTAGTCAAGCTCATTCCGAGTTAATTAAAAATAGGCTGTAAAATTTGAAAAAAACTTTGGAAAACCCTACAACACTCATCGGTAGCCGAACTCTTGCGCTTGTAGGAGCTATTTTGCGAAGCGGGAAAACCAACCAGGATGCTACGAAATTATGTTACCTGCAAATCCTATTACTGTATTATGCTACCTGCAAATCGTATTACTGTAAGTCAAAAAACTTCGAATTATTTCTGTTCATTGCATATAGACGCTGACTTTTGTTACAACGTCATAACTTTCAGAGCTATTAAGATTGTTTTCAGCCGGAGCAGGAAAGCAACGAGGGCAAATTAACATTTTCGTCGAACCCGTTACGTCATTACCGCTAATGCGTGGTTCTAAGCTTTCACCTGACGCATCTAACCGTTTGGCGAAAATAGAACACTTCGAAAAAAAACTAAAGCCTAATGAACACCACTACGCAACTAACGCTCGATGATTCATCGAATAACAAGTCAGCCAGTGTCGCATTCCGTGGTTGGTTAAAAGCTTTGAACTACGGCTGCGGTCATCAATGGAATATGCAAATATGAAATAGCGAATAGTGGACGTAATTAATTCAAATAGTGGATTTAATTTAAATGCAACAGAAATTCTATTTTCATTATCGTACGTGACCTATTACTCATCTCGTTGGCTGCGCATAGTACTGCATAGGAGATTAAGTCTGTCAAAAAATAATGACAACTGAAATTAATTGAAACATACAACCCTTTCAGCTACAATGAATCAATTACAACAAAGGTTGAATATACAAGCTTCTGTAGCGTATCCGCAGGGGCAAACTAATCGTAAAGGCTTTGTTCAATTAAAATATCACAACAGCCAAACGGGTTGCTTCCGCAAACATACTGAATAGGAGATTGATTAGATAATGAGACCATACTGTCATCATGAGAAAGTAAATAGTGTTTAGCATCTGTTGCTTGGCGACGGAAAGGGCTGATTCCAAGCGAATGCAATGGACCTCATGGACACTCAGTTTCTCAATGCTAACGCAAAACAGAAATACAAAAACATAGCAACATATCAAATAGTAAAGGGTGCCGTGAGAGTTATAGTAAGTAAAACTTGCTCCAACAGCTGCACTGTTTCCTTTAGATACGAAGAAACAGCAAGTGCTTCAACGAAGCTCGTCATGCCATTAATTAGAGACTAAACGCAGCTGGTGATTAAAAGAAAAACAAAGACTTTAGGTGAAAGCAAAAGAATTCGTATGAATAGCAAAGGTAGCGCGCGATTACGGATGTACGAGCAGCAGCACGGCAAGCAAAGGGAACAGTCGTGGGAAGCGTAGAAGGCAACGCTAACAAAAACAATTTCTTGGAAAAGCTTCTCTCGGAAGTAAAAAAAAAAAAGAACGCCAGCCAACAGTTATCTCACCTCTTCTCCCAAATATGGAAAGATGACGCACAAGTCCGTGATTGGACCGAGAACGGGGTTGTCTCGATAGCCGCATTCTTGAGCTCCAGGCGTCAGTTCAACCGCGTTTTCTGGAAGACCAGCGACCAAGAAGTAGTCAAAAATACGAAGTTGATCGTGCATTCCGCCAAGCGTTGACCAAAAGTGATTCCGCAACAGCGGCGGCGGCGGCCGCTTCTAGAACAACCAGTTTGCGTTTGACAAGTTCACAAGACGGTCACTATCATCGACGCTTCCACTTGATCGGCGTCTACAAGTTAAAAGCCGTGTCATGCCAACAAGCGTTTTGCACTCTATTTATTCTAGAACCTTTAAAAGCATCGGAGTCGCTGAACCGCTCTACAGTATTTATGCACACACAGTAATAGAAAATGCAGGCTATAAGCTGTCACAGTAAATCAATGTTTGGCAGTTCATTTATTTTGTCTTGCCTTCTCGTCCTTGACGTCTTCATCGCCCTCTTTATGCAACCGTTGCCTTCCTGAGCATTTTGCTAGCTGGCCTGCAATATGGCTTTGCGTTTTTTCTGCCGGCAGTGGTCTCGAACCTTCGTGAGAACGCTGTCGCAGGTTTGTTGTCCTTTCTTGGCGCTTTTCCGCCAATGTTGTTTTTGTGCAGAAAGGATGCGCAGTCAAGAAGACGCCTTTGTACGATTTTCACGTGGCCCATGGAGCTAAGATGGTGGACTTTTGCGGCTGGTACATGCCGGTCGTATACTCGGATCAATCAATTGGCGAGTCCCATTTGCACACCAGACAGCATGTTAGCATTTTCGACGTTTCCCATATGTTGCAAACGCGCATACGGGGTGCCGACAGGTTGGTAAGCACCTTTTTCTCGCTAGTTTTTAGTTATTGCCTTTAAGAACGGCTTTTGTTGAAAGCCTTACGGTAGCGGACATTGATGGGCTCCAAGAAGGGATGGCTGCATTAACCGTATTTACAAACGATGCCGGTGGCATAAAAGACGATCTGATCGTGACAAAAGACGAAGATCACCTTTTCGTCGTCTCCAATGCCGGCTGTATTGAAAAGGACAAAGAACATTTAAAAGTAACGTTTACAATTGCTGCATCGTTTTGAAAAGCCCCTACTTATCTATAGCATGCATGCGCCGAGTGGACAAAGCGTGGGCGTGACGTAATTGTTGAACATCCGCCTAATAGAGCCTTATTAGCTGTTCAAGGTTGATGACAGTATGCTAATTAACGAGTCGATATTGATGGGAAATTTTTAGGACCTGAGGCGGTAAAGATAGTTCAAAAGGGGGTAAAGTACGACCTGAGATGTTTATTCTTCATGAGCAGCGTCGTAACAAAAGTTTTTGGAATACCTAATTGCCGGATATCCCGTTGTGGCTACACTGGCGAAGATGGCGTAGAAATATCGGTCGACTCATCGAACGCTGTATCCCTTTGCGAGCAACTGCTTAATTCAGCAGAAGCATCAGTCAAAATGGCGGGACTTGGAGCCCGCGATTCGTTGCGATTGGAAGCTGGCCTTTGCCTTTACGGCAACGATATGGACGAGTCGACAACGCCCATGGAAGCTGGTCTCGCTTGGCTGATTGGTAACGTATCTTTGATGACCTTTTCATTTTAAACTCTCCTCTTTTGCAGTACTGCTTTGAGGTGTGATGAATGAAATCTTCAAGGTTTTTTAAAAAAAACATTCTGCTCAATTTCCATAATTCGCGCGTTTATTTACAAACATTAGCGTAGTTTCATTCTTATAATGCGTTTTTCTCACGCATTGCAGCGTGACTAGAGCGAATTCTAATTAATACTGTTTGCAGGTAAACGTTGATTATATTAGCATTTATCTAAGTCTTTTGGAACGACCATTGATCGATTCAGTTCCTAAGACAACAGTAATTACTTATTCTAAAAATTGAGAAGCGCGGAATTACGTTAAGCGGGCTTTTAAACACGCAATCTGTTCCGGTGTACTGTAGTTCCTCAAGATTGTATTCTTCTACTGTTGTCAGATTAAGACTCCTTTAGTGATCTTTGCGACTGTAGTTTTAATTTTTCATAAACATGTATGCCCTTTTATTGATATTGGCGTTGTTTTTCCCTATTACCTACGGTGTAACTTGATTATCATTCAATTTCAGTACGGCCTTAAATAGTTGACGAAATTGATTCGATGTTTTTTTCCTATTTGCAAGGGCCAATCAGAACTCCAAGACGATCTATAGCTTGTTTGAAACTTTAATTATCTACGGTGTTCGTAGCATTCATCCCGAGTCTTATTATGTGTACGCTAGCCAAGCTGGTTGCACGGAAGCTCTCCAGTCAGAATGCATTCACATTACTGCAATAAGTAAATCAGAGTTCGATTTGTTCATCCTATTTGCGTTACTGCTATTTTCATTTTTTAAAATCTCGACTCGCCTTTCAAGTGTGCCAATAATAACTCGGTTGGCAGAACTGTTTCAATACCTTCCTACGTTTACTGTCAACTAAGGCGTGATACTAATTCTTTTCCATTACGTACATTCGTAATGGAAGTACAGTATGACACTGTTCGTATATAAGATGCGTACCTGAAGATCATTGTTCTGAGACGTTATTTATTGTTTTAGCAAGCTAACCTTCCAAGGTCGTAATAACGTGTTCGCAAGTTATTCTTCTGCGTGATAATTGCTTTCAGCCGATTCGGTCCTTCATTATCGTTAAAAAACCGCGCTACGCTTATTTATTCATAAGAGGGGTTACGATAGAGGGCGCGACGGTCGTTATTCATGAAAGCTTCGAGTTGTACGTTAAAATTGGGCAGCAGTTTAGTTTTTGACTAAACTGTCAAGTTGACTATCATTTCATTTAAGCAAATTGCAGCAAAGAACCAACATCGCTCTGTTTGCTTACTGAGATTTGCTTCCGTCATTTGAGTCAACGGAGAATCAATTGCGGCCGTTCGCTTTGCCAGTTGAATGGTGCGTAAATTTGACGAATCAAAAATACGCGTTTCCTTGCCAAAATCAATTAGCACGTAAAGGAGCGTCCATTTTCCGATGAGCTGTTTTGCCTTAACGATTTGACGCTTCTTCGAGAAGTGGGACGTCCCTAATGAACCGTAAGCAGAGTCTACAATTGGAGAATGTGGCGCTCCTTTTAACCATATCTGAACAGCGCATTGCCGAAATCTTATTCTGACATGAGTGTACGGAGGACGATTGATTGGCTGCGCAGATAGCAGCACTATGCCTTACTCGTACTTAGTTTGCGGAAGCAAAAAAACGAACAAAGCTCGTTTAGCTTCCAATTATAGAACTCCTAAACATCCCGCGTTAATGCCTTTCTAGCTTAGGTTTCCCAAATGAAAGATACTGTTTTTTTCAGCCAAAACTAGAAGGCAACGAGGGGACTTTCCCGGTGCCGATGTTATATTGAATCAATTGAAGGGCAATGTTTCGAAAAGACGAGTAGGCCTTGTATCCAAAAAAGGCAGACCGCCCAGAGGTAAGTCAAACTGCCTTACATTGAATTGTAATTCAACGTAAACCCGATTAAGCCGGATACAGCATCGTGGACAGCAGCGGGCAAACTGTGGGCAAAATAACAAGCGGCTGTCCATCGCCCGTGTTGAAGTTCAACATTTCCTTTGGGTACGTACCATCGCAGCTCGCCACGGTGGGAACAAAGTTGCGGGTCGACTGCACCGGTAAAGGCGTTCAACTGGTCGACGTTGAAGTCAGCAAAGCACCCTTTGTGCCTCATCGTTATTACATAAGAAAGAAGGCTGAAAGATAGACACAGTAAAGCTTTCATTGGGCTCTCCGCCTTATCGACGTCAAATAGTCGTGCCTGCTCACATCGACTTGACTGCTTTGAAGATTGTTTAAAAGCTTTAGTTTTGAAAGCCAACTAAACCTTTAGGTAATGAACCGCCATGAAGGAAGAGTTGATCAATTGTTTTGACGACTTTAAGGTGGGTTCATACTTTCATTTGGCTTCTCAGCAGAGATGCTTTAGGAGAAGATTGAGGATGTTGACCACAAGGTGGACACAACCCATTATGGAGAGAAAATAGTTGACCTATTCCAAGATCTCGCCTCTCAGTCGGAAACGGTGCGTCACTTGGTCCTTTTCATCCTCTGTTATTTCAAGGTGGATGTGTTTAGGAAGTAGCTACTGTATGCGCCGAACTGCTCAATTTTTACCACCAGGGAACCGCCTATCGAGAGCTCACTCTACAACTCATACCGGCGTTAATGGAATGCTACCTGTTCTCACGTGCCCGTGGTCAATCGGAAACGTCCGTCGCCGTGGGAACGCTCCTTCTCACCATATACAACTGTGTCCGCACTTTGACCCTTATACCTCTATATGTTCTCTTGAAAAGTGTGTACCAACTTTTAGGAGCTGCAGAGTACCGGTGAAGTGGCCAAAAGCGACACGGTCAGATTGATTCCGTCAACCTTTCCGTCAATCTACAATCGGGAGGTGAGTAGGTAATCTTTGTGGGCGGACGCTGAGTTCAGATTGGTCCATTTTGACGTAGCCGTCGGCGATTGTTGCCAATGAAGGATTGACGGAAAGAGAGTTAGCCAGACTTAACCTTGAAGGTGGGGTTCACTGCCAAATGGGATTCTTCGAGCCCGCCTCGTCGCTGGTGACCGGCAATAGGCAAGCAAAAACAAAATGCTCTGCCCATTTACGCCTCCACCTTTTCGCCTTATTAAAGATTCATCATACTGACCTACCTGATCAAAGCGTACAATAGCCATATGCAGCGATACAGTACAACCAGTGTGCACTCCTTCTGCCGAATGTGTCACCGGTAGGATGCTTCGTTACGGAAATGAACCGTAGAGTCGACCGTTCAGCCTATGTCGCTCCGGATACGAATTTCCATCTTTGGAAATCATCAAGATGAAGCTGGATTCCGGTCGAAAAGGTCAAATGTGCTGCTCGCTGCTGGAGGATAGCTCGTCGGGTCCCAGAATTAGTCTAAGTCCATTTTTCCTTTGCGAATGCCTCAACGGAGTCCTTCACGCTCTTTACAACCGCTGCTATCAAATAGCTCTGATAACGTTGGAGAGCATTCACCTGCGTGCCAAGTACGAGTTGTACGCTGAAGTTTTGCTTGTAAGATAAGGAGTTGATGATGATGATGTAAGAAGTATTTTCAAACTCGCTCTCCGTTGAAGATCACTAACGCTATGCTAAACACGATGGACGTTTACCGAGCTGCCGGCATGCGTGTGGACAGCGTTGTTGGTCATCAGCCTATGTTCTCACCGGAATTGCAACGCGGTCGTCGTAGTCCAAGCGTCATTACAAAGGCTTCATTCAGGTTGCGCAGATTTTCCAAGGACCTACTTGGCCGTTCCAAAATGACCGTCGACGGAGTGGAGTAAGGATTCGCAGGTGTGGCCAGCCAACGGGATTACGAATGGATGATTTTTAGGGATAAGGATACCACTTGCGACGAAGTACGAAAGCGCCAAATTCCAGAGAACGGTATCCAAACGTCCAACAACAACGGCGTGACGTTAAATGAAGTTGACGACAGTTGCTCGGATGAAACGGAATCCAAGATGACGCAAACCGATTGAACGCTGCGATGTAAAGGTACAATTGTTGCGGTTATGCTTCATTATCTGTATAATATTATTACGAGTAGTAAGTAAACGAAGCTGCGAGTTAACGAGCGCGAAGCGAACTCGGAATTGCAAAGCTGTCAGTAGTCGCTGACGGTGGCCATCGACTGAGTTCGATGCTTGTTTAAAGAGGCGCTATGCAATGGTTGCACAATGCTCGCCTGCACGCTGCTTCCTCGGGCCATTGAAGTATTGAATAGGCACATGGAATAAGGGTCGAAGTGCACGCCGGGCAGCCATCGGAACACGTAAGCGAAGCCTTCGCGAAAACGACGATTTCTACTAACGTATATAATTGGATTGACCATGCAGTGAATCATGGCGACCGTATGGCATGCCCACCATACGTGCAACACGTACGTATACTCGTTGATCAATGGATACAGGGCGCGTAGAATGTTGAACACATTCAACGGCAACCAACAAAACGAATAGACCGTAGTCACAATAAACATTGTCGGAAGCATCTGAAAAAAAACAAAAGCGACTATTTCTTTTAATGTAGCTTCCTACAAAGCAGCTTTACGAGAAAAGATTATTATTTTTTTAAAGTATGGCTTTCTTATTTGAACAGCGTTTCAGACAAGAAGAAGGGAGTGAGAATGTCGTTGCATGCTTAGAATACAGTAATAAGCCTAAGCCAATGTTCGCTCCAGAAGCAAACAGAGTATAGACTTGTCGCGTCAAGAGGAAACATGAGCCGTATGGATTCCTATGAACAAATTAGGGCCGGCTAAGCTTCGTCTAAGTTTCACCATGAGGGAATTAGGAAAACTTTACTTTACCATATATATATATATATATATATATCTTTACTGGAACTACGACGGAGCTTTTGTGCGAAACCTCTTCCCGTCCTGACCAGTGACAATGAGAAGCCGTAAGGCTGTTCCTGAAAGCATTGTCATGTGATGGCAAAAAGGTAGCCTTATATAGAGCGGCAATGCTTCCTACTCAAATTACAAAGATTACGTAATAATAATGATAATTGGGAAGATGGGGTTTACAGTGGGCGCAACGTGCGCACAATTTGAGACGTTTGTTCGTCGAGCTCCCAAGAAAAGATTACATTACACCCTGAAAGGCACGCGTGAATTCTTCTCATTCCATAACGTGAAAACAATGCAAACGGCAAGCTTCCATGAATGACTGTTGTCACTGGCAGCTCGCTGAGTAATATGCGCTCAAAGTTTACAGGATAATGTTCCACCTTCTTACTGAGTGCCAAACGAAGAGGCATTTCCTTTTTCAGCCGTTAGCAGCTCCTATTCAGGAAAAAAAGGAATTTTGACAGGTACTTTTAGCAAGTGTCAGTTCGTATAAGGGTGCCACGTCCCAAAGAATTCGTCAGGATATATATATATATAATATTGCATAGGCAACTGAGGACAGCTGAAAAACGGGAAAGTGTATAGCAAAGAATGTCAGACGTGCATTAGCCTAAACGGCGAAACGATTTTTGTCGAACATAGCAAAGTTGAACAACTCATTCAAGCACGTCGATTCGACGCTAAGGAGTACACTAACGCTAATAGCTTAATGTACACAGAGTAAAACGCTACAGCCAATTGATGACCGATTCGTAACTCTGCAGCTAATTACTCTTCGCCAACAAGAAGTCCACCCATTCAGTCAAACTTTGAAAGTGTACGCCTCGGGAAAAGGCTGCCGTCATTTTGACCGCAACACTTCATTCCAATCTCTCGCTCATTGACAAACCAATGAATCAGGCGGGAATTTCCCGCCAATCTACTGAACTACTAATACTTAGTTGGAAATGCATCTTCAAAGCTTTTTCCCCGCAAGCGGAAGGAAAAATGAAAATGACAACAACAACAACAACAACCGGAAAGGAAAATGACGGGAATTAACTTGAACACGCTAAAAAGGTACGGATTGAAAAAAGACATTTCAAGCGCTATATTGGATCAATCTGGGCAAACGAAATTACAATCATCGTCCCTTTTTAGGCAATTCGTCGTCATCGCAGCAGCGGCATATCGATCGGAGAAAATTTCGGGAACGCAAATTTGCATCGCTCTCAACTTTGGCGCCATTGCAAAGCTACGACATGCTCTTGGGAAAATTGTTGGGGACGCACACTCTACCGAAAACACCTTATTTGGAAGGATAAGGAGAAAAAGCAGGGCGACCAACGTCTGTTTCCCCTCTGCTCAAGAGAGCGGTGGGATCCTAAATGTGCGTAATCGGCTGAAGCTGTCAACTTCGGCAAGAAACAGACGTTGCGCGCGAATGGTCATTTTGAACATATCCCGAAATGCCCTAAAGATTGGACAAAGCACGTTGGGGAATCACGGTTCCGCCTGCGTGCAGACAAGCAATTCGTCATTCTATCGCTTAGCCATTTTGGGAGGAAACAACCAAACCTTATAAGCTGCTTGCTTCGTGGGAAATCGAGGAGAAAAGCCTTCAGGGACCATATTTCAAAGAAACGACACTGATTCAATCAACAAGATCAATGCTAACGCGTGGCGGAAGGAAGGAAGGAAGGAAAAGTGCCCCTTTTTTCTTTTCGGGCAAACTTGACCATCAGTTGAAGGAAAAAGTAAGTGCTCACCTTTTTAACCATTGATTTTCGTTGTCGGTTGAACTTTCCCGCGTGACCACCCTCGCCGGGTACCCTGGAAAACCAAAGCTTCAATCCAATGCCCGCGTAAGTGAGCGTCAGCACAAGCAGCGGTACAAAATATTGGAGGCACATAGCCGCCAAACTGTACTCATACTCGCCGGCCGTTTCGTTGGCCCATGTCCAATTTTCGGCGCAGTACAATATGCTGTCGTCGTCCGGTGAGGTCGCCAAGCTGAGCACCATGAGCAGAGGAAAGGCAATAATGATAGCCACAGTCCACACTACAGCAATCACCAGGGCAGCCTTACGATTGGTCAACTTTGTCCGGGTGCTCATTGGGAACATTATACCGCAAAAACGGTCGACGCTTATGGCAATGAGCGTATAGGCGCTTGCCATGACGGTAACAGCCTGACTGAAGTGTACCACTTTGCATAGAAACCAACCAAAAGGCCAAGATTCCAGCAACAACGTGGACGCCAAACTAAACGGTATACAAAGTAAGGCAACAAGCGTGTCGGCCAATGCCAAATTGGCAAGCAAAGCGTTTGTGGGCGTTCGCATTCTTGGAAAGCGTACCACAATGTAAATGATCACCACATTGCCGATTATGGCTACAACTGCAATTAACGAATAAATAACAATGGCCAAGATGCACTCGTCCCTGCTGAGAGAAACTTCCGCAGTAGTATCGTTGTCAGCATTCATTTAGCCTTTGATCTTTGCGTGCTGGTCGATGAACAACAACATCAACAACAACAGCCGCAACAACATATATAACAGACAGTCCAATGGCATTCATATTGAAAGCAATCGTCATCTGACTAACCATTACTGACTGACTGGTGAAATGTTTCAAACTGCAGCCGGTGGTCGCGCGGCGGTAATGGCTGAGAAAAGCTTTCAAAAGTCACCCTTTGGCCGGAAACAGCTTTCGCCAATGCAAAGCCATCTGTGCCACGCAATTAATGCCGCCAACAACGTAGGCAAAGGCCAATTGGGCGGAAGTCGGGATATAGCGAAAAGTTAACGCGCGCGCTTAACACATCACCGACGACGACGGCTCTACTGCGTTGCTTTGACTAAAATTTAACGAAAAGTAGATTCAATTTAACCCATCAATTAACGTCGTGCAACAGCAATTGGACTTCCACTTAAACAGCCATCGCCAACTATGGGCGGTCCGTAGTTGGCCAACGAAACCGTCAAACGATTCACAAAATAAATTCAACTCGTCTCCTCCGGCTTTGCATCAATCATTGCAAAGGATCTTAGCTCCAATCGGCCGGTCGAGCAAATCTGTTTCTAAGAAGCTTAGGAACGGGCGCGCGCTGAGTCACCTTTGCATGCACTTAAGTGAGTAAGCGATTTTCGGCTGATGAATGACCAAAGAACGTCAAAGCAAGAATTTACAGTACACCTATGTTAATCAGGGAACCGATACCTTGGAACGACCAACCGGCCGGGCAACAAGTCGTTCCGCAGAGAAAGCAAAAAAATGGCTGCTGATTGAAGTGTATTGATCGCTGCCGACCGGAGACGAGACCGACTGTTTGTCAATGAGTTTTGGGCTAATTGAGAAAAGAGACGCACCTTCGGTCGTAAATACGGTTCACCGAATCGGCCCCGAAAAGCTTAGCGTAATTTTGGGAAAACAACCATTAAGGAAAACGCCCTCGGGACGGCGGCGGCGGCATAAACTTCATTCATACAAGCGTACCATTTGTTACATTCACTACTTTTTGTCAATGACGATCATAGCGGCGCGCTGCTAATTGACCGCAACCGGATTTGCGGCAAACTAAGTGTATAGGAGCCAAGTTTAACGTTCTGAAAGAAAGCGGACGAAGAAGAGAAGCTCTTATGCAAAACTATTTCCCAACTTGCCTATATATATATATATATAGGCAAGTTGGGAAATAGTTTTGCATATATATATATATATATATAAAACCTGTAGCTGAAAATCGCCATCAGATGATCAGGTTTAATCGCGTCACGTTAGCTTCAAGGATGCACCAACAGTTTGGGTGCTAATTTGAAAACTGACAAAAAATCAATGAGCGTCCACCACTGGCAAAGGGCGCCTCGCGCGACAGCCGATAGCGGATATTTGCGCAAACACCCAAAGCAATATGAAATTAGTATTCCAACTATTTTTTCTATCTCAACAAACTGACTGAAACAATAAGCAGAGGCGTTGTTCATCCATCCGTCTCCGCGTGACTCTGTCATTTTAAAAAGTTGGCTAAGCTTGCGTTGGTAAAAATAATGTTATGACCTTTCGCGTTGTGTTGGATCATCGCCATTCCTCCATCCGCCCATTAGCTGATGCAGCAGTCATCCGAACTATGTTGAAATAGGCCTCTTCGACTATTGACAAGGCTTTAACAAAGAAATAAACGCTCGCATTCCGCCAATCGGGACAATAAATAGCTTTGACAACTCGAAATGCAATGCCGTGCCAACTTGAAAAGCTTTAATAAAAGAGAAACTGGTTTTAGATTTACAACACATACACACACACATGAAAGAGCACTCGATGAAGCACTAAGTCCTTAACGCGCGCTGCACTCTTCCCTAAGCAGATTGGCCGCTGGAAATTGATGACAATGAGCTTCCATCTTGGCTACATTACCGGCATCATCGAGGCGCCCTAACACTTACCAAAATACACTTGAAAGGAGTTAGCTCAGTTTGACGTGGCTGAGAGAGAGCCGATAAATTCTTTGACGCACGAAAGTACAAGTTATGACGAACACCAGTTTGCCCACGTGGGTACTGCCCGAGTGAATTTACGGCTACCATTGCTCTACTGGTTCGTAAAATTTCCGCGTCAATTGCGGACGCGAATAAAGCCGAAGACAAAACGTAACACCGGCGAATAATTTAATCTTAACACTTCTTCTGGGACATCCTATACAATCGACATCTCGCTCAAGCCGCTTTTACATTACATCAACAGGTGGTCGAAGATAAATGACAACTGAGTATAATGTATCTGCAAGCTAGCAATCGGATTAGATGAAGTGGGGGGGCACATTGGAAAGTTGGAATTGGTTACGCCAACGACGGACGGATGGATGGATGGCACTTGACGACAAAGCAAATCCGTCCGGGAACGGGTTCCACTTCGTTGTCACGTGACTGCCCGGTTGGCAAGAGACAAACGCCTGTTGGTGGCGCAACGGAAATGTTGACAATGCGGTAAATGACTGGACAGCCACGCGGACGATGTCGCCCGATTTTGACACTTTATCCAAAAATAAAACAAGTGCGCAACACTCTCAACAAGGCAACGTGTCTGTTCCTTTACATCAGTCAGCGACCCGACCACTTAGCAGCAGCAGCAGCAGCAGCAACAGCATCAGAAGCTATAATCATAAGGACAAGTTTGAATGGTAGGCTTAAGAAAGAAAAATGAAAGTACGCGCAAAGCCGATAATGGACATGTTGTCGTCAAGCAAACAAACCCGAAAAGCAGATGGCACTTTCGAAGGTGAACACAATGGGAGGGCGACCAAAACGCAAAACGCTTTAGGCGTATGCAAATAGTGCCTACTTGACGCACTGTGATCGTTTGCTAAGAAGACCTATGAAAACAACGAAGCGGACTTAATTTCTCATGGACGCTCAAGAAGAATGAAGGAAAGCGCGACGCTACAGTACGCAAGGGTGCGCGTTCCCTAAGCAAACGTAATTTCAAAGCAACTTGCGCGGGCAACAAAGTGCCATTTACTCACTTGAACAGTCAGTAGGCAAAATCGATGTTAAGCAAAATGACGGCAATGTTGGCCAACGGAAATGGCCCCACGAAGTGTACTGAAGATGGGATATTGGCCAGTCACGTGACTGGATAGACCGGCCCGTATAAAAAGTGTGACATGACGACGATCAATCGGTTGCCGTACGTACAAACAACAACAACCAATCTCCGCGCGGAATGAGGAACGTAAGAAGAATTGAGCAAATTAGCCGAGCGAATGGGCGACGTCCATAGGAAGACGTACAAGACAAAAATTGTCTGCAACCCGTACGATTAAAAAGGAGTTGGCTAATTCAAGCGGCTTCATTGTTGCACGTTAATCGGTCAAATGAACACCATACCGACAGGACAACGCTTAAGAGAACCTTAAGCCGAAATACGCATAGCCTCCTTCGTCACAAAAGCCAATCTTTACTATGGCATTAAAGAAAGCTGTCACGCCAGCTTGGCCGTCTCTTGCAAGCGAGAATCACTGCCCCGCAGCGCCATTTCAAAGGTTGTCAAAAAACGAGGATAAGTTAGTTGTTTCCGCTGGGCCAGCCTATGTGTTTAAGTGTGCATACTTTAACGGAACAGACGGACGAAAGTCAATAAACGTTGTATATTGCAAAGTCGAAATCTTCCAACCTCTTTCTCTCTCCCATTAGATTACGGCAACGGAGTTTTCCCTTTTGCTTAAGAAGAGATTTGCCAAAACTCAAATTTGACCATATGTGACATTTCTCAACGCGGAATTTCTTGCCAACTTTAACGCAAGTCTATTGACCAACGAGCGCCCAGGTACCACTCAACTGGTCAACTTTTGGATTCGATCAATCGCCAATCAAAATGAGCAACACTAACAGATGGTGTGGTTCCCGCGCGAAAGATCTGCTAGGAGACAATAAGCAAATAAAGTCGTCATTGCACAATATCTCTATCTCTTCTCAATGGAAGGAAGGCTCAAGGAAAAAAGCCGAACAGATGAACAAACATGAGGACACCAACCTTTCTTGAACATGAGGTAATGACGAATTTCAAAAAGGAAATAGCGTTGCGAAGTTGACGTTTATGACATAGGCAAACATGCTCTCTGCACCAACAATCTCCTATACGTGCAAAAGCGAAGGGAACAATTCGACCTACGAACACACGTATGCTGCCATTAGGAAAAAAGGCAGCCATCGTACGTTGATTATTTGCTTGATGTTGATGCTTCAGGCAAATCTGAAGTAACACGATCAAGAGGCATAAACAATTCGCTAGGAACGGGAAGCGGCGAAACTAACTAATTTACGACGCTCCAATTCTGCTTCGTCACATTACATCTAGTCAGTGACCACTAAAGCAGCACTAACTGTGCCTCAAAAAACGGCAATTGCGACGCTGGGGAAAATTCAATCAAAAACTGTCATCGATCTGAAAAAAATAAATGCATCTCGTTGTTCGCCTCTGCCAAGCGTCGAAATCTTCTTCGACGAAGACGCTGGGAACAAGATTTGGCAACTTGCCAGTTCGCAACAAGCGACAAAAAATCAAAAAACGACGCGAACAAAACGACGACCAAACCGAGCGCACGAAATTGTACTTGAGAATCAATAATGTTGACGGAAGGTTTGACTTGGGCTTTAGGGAAAAACTGTGGCGAACACGAACTTCAAGGCGACACCAAAACAACTGCGACTACATAGTAAGGGCGTTTCTGAGGTCAACGGCTAATCAATGCCCGCCCACGCGTTGAAAAATTTAAAAACTGAATACTACCGTACTCCTACTTGCACACACTATACGTTCAACAATGAAAACTAATGCCTACAAACAGGGAGCAGCTAAAATCTGATTGTTACGAAAATAAACAAATTCAAAAGCGTCATTAAGAGTTGGTTGGATAGTTTCTTTTTGTTGGACAAAAATAATGTTACTAATTCAACGCACCTTTTGCCTTGGCCATATGAACTTCAAATTTCGAGGACGCCTCAGCGTTCACTAACCATCGCACGGTTGGAAGGCCAAATTGAAAACTCTCCATTTTTTTCCCTTAATTCTTTTTTCATCCCAGTCAATCCAAAGGATAATTTCACAGAGCCAATAAACTTTAGATGACCTAAAAAGTGAATTAAGCGAATTATCTTTGCCAATCAAATGTTGCTCACCGCTTTGCGCTTGGCCAAACCATTATTAACGCGCGGTGGTCAAGTCGGCGAAGTAGCAGCCGTTTTCAATTTTTGAAGAGATTACTTTCGCGAACGCGGAGCGAAATGATCTTCGCTCGTCGGTGAGCTGAAAAGTAAACTTAGAATGAAATTTGAAATTCAAATATTTGAAATTTGTCTACTTGAAAACCTGGAAAGGCTTACTGTAGCTGTTACCATTAGCCACCGCTTTGCGCTTGGCCGAGCCATTATTAATGCGCAGTGGTCAAGTCGCGCGGTAGCAGCAGTTCCAATTTTTAAAAGAGGTTACACCCGCGAATTCGGAGCGAAATGATCTTCGCTCGTTGGTGAAGTGAAAAGTAAACTTAGAATGAAATTTGAAATTCAAATATTTGAAATTTGTCTACCTGAATACCTGAAAAGGCTTACTGTTACTATTTATTATTAGCAAACATTTGGTTAAGGAAGGGACTGTTTCTCACGTTAGTACATTGCAGCTTTGCAATACAAGCTGCAGTTTAAAAAACAAGCCAAACGCAGCTTGCTTTCTCAATTCAAGCAAAACTGTGCGTTCGCTATGGTTTTGAAACTCGGAGTTAAGGCCTTTCCCTCTTAGACAAGACGACATAAGCCAACACAAAGCAATCTGCGTACACCAACATAAAAAAACCTACTTTTCGTGAGAGAAAAGATGGAATTTGCTAAACGAATAAACGAAGTAGTGAAGGTCAACCTGAAAATCATGTACAGAATGACGTTGTCCAAAGTTGCAGTAACTAACCCGAAAAGGTCTTCTCGCGCCAAACTTCCCAAGAGGACGTTGCTCAAATTTTGTTTATTTCGTTGGCAAACATCCCAGCAAAGTAGGTTGGTCAGAAATCCAGCAGCAGTTGCGGAAGAATCTTCATCAGATGCTGTTCGTCGACGATATTGCAATTGTCGTCCTTGGCAATGCTGGCCGCTCTCAAGGCGCCTTCCTTGACAAATATGTCGACTAAATAGGCGAGCATATCGACAGCGTTCGGTCGAAACTTCAACTTTCCGCTGTCGCTATGCTCGTTGACAAGAGCTTGTATTAGGCTTGATTTGAAATTGACCTCTTCGCTTTTCGACTCCATCTGCTTTAACAACAAAACACATATTGACATTTGCGACGTAAAAGAGGCGATAGGAAAGTAAGGTTGGCACACAAGCCGAAAACGCGTAACCAAAAGTAACGCTATTCGAAAAATTCATTTTTTTGAAAAATGCGCTAACTAAAGAATTAGTTATTCAAACAGCGACTTCCGCACGATCGTCTGGATAAAAGGTACGTTTCACTTCGTGGATCGTTTCCACCTTTTGTTTCAAATCCAGCGGAAACCGATCAAAAGCAGCAAGGCAAAAGACGAGCACGAACGGGCGTTGTTCTCGACGTGAGATAAACTCGATCGGGCGCATAGTCTTCCAAAGGCGATCCTGCCGCATAGCGTTCCTTCAATTCGCGAGCCAAACTTGTAAACGCTTGTTCAATGTTCACATTTTCCTTTGCGGAAGTTTCAATGAGGTCCATTTGTTCGGCCTGCGCCAGTTTCAGTCCTTCTTCGGTTGAAACTTCTCGCTCGTTGACCAAGTCGGTTTTGGTGGCTGAAATGTTGACACACCAATCGTCTTCTATAGCCAAATATGTCAAGCAACGTTAAGCACTTCCGGTGGACGATTAAGTTGCTTAGATACACGATCGGCAAAAAAGAAAATGCCATTACCTATTAGCAACTTGACGACGTTAGGGGCGGCAAACTTTTCCACGTCTTCAAGCCAACGTCGAACACTGATAAACGATTGTTCGCTCGTCACGTCGTAGCAGATTATAATGCCGTTGGCGCTGCGGTAGTAACTTTGCGTTATTGTGCGAAACCTTTCTTGGCCTCCGGTGTCCCAAATTTGCAACTGCAAAAAAAGTTAAGCTGTTCTCTGGCAAAAGTTGAAAATGTGAAAACTACGAACCTTCACTCGCTTTCCGTCAATGATCAACGTTTTCATCGTAAAGTCCACTCCAATAGTGGTGCCTTGACGTTCAATGTACGTACCATTTTTGAAGCGTTGCACCACGCACGTCTTGCCAACGCCCATATCGCCGATCAAAACAATTTTGAATAAAAAGTCAAAAGAATCCTCCGGCTCTTGCAACATATTCGAATTTGATTAAGTAGGCAGCCGTACTCGGCGTTTCGAGATCAAAGCACGATTTCAAGCAGTCGCCGCCAAGCTTGCGCCAACGTTACGAACTCCACTTCCTTCCGTTTTCCGCGCTTTTCAACGATTACTCTTATCGTGCAACTAAGCGAGTGCTATGATCGCTTTGGGCAAAAGAGCGCAGCATAACTCACGCGCAGGACGAAACAATGAGCAATCAACGATGCTTCTGAAAACCCATACTGTAACGTAATTGAAAAGCAAGTCACAATGAACTTAATCGCTAACAATACAGAAATTTTTCTACATTCACCATCTTTAGTACGAATAATCTTCCTTGGCAAAATTAAATTTGAACAGTTCCATTTCACGCTGCAAGCAGAATGCCGCTTGAGCGAATTTTTAACCGGAATTTGCTTTAGGCGGTTAAAAGGATGCTTCCTTCTTTTTCTGAGCAAGTGAAAGAAAACTCACCAGAACAACCGACACGGCTCAAACAAGATGCGTACTTTAAGTGTATAGTGGTGACTTGTAGCGGCAACTAACGGACCAGCAAATGGTACCCAGTTGGCCGTAGCAACAAATGGACGAGCAAACCGCCTAATGTCTACAAGGAATCAATCAACGCCTAAGAGTGATCTACGCTCTTCTATGGCCTAACGACAATGCTTAAACTTTCAGCGGATATAATAAAGTAGAACAATTCTGCAATGACAAAATAGACTCGTCGACCAATAACCACTTCTCGAACAGCGTCCATACGGGCACATCCCAGGAAGGACAACAATTCGTGCTTCGACTGAGAAGAGCTGCGTAGGACGTGACGTCAAAGCAAAGTGACACTTTTAGCTTTTTCTCAAATAATGCGCGCATACTGGAAGTGAACGCGTTTACTTTGCACCCAATCACGCGCTTCAACGGAAGGCAAATTCAGTTAGCAACAATTCCTTGTTGTTGTTGGATGTTTTCGGAAAACGCGTTATCAATGGTCGTTGAGCTAAAAGTTTACAGCATCGGAATTTCCGCCCACCGATCAAATCGGCATCGAATAGTGTCAAGGCAAATCGTCCGTGCTCGACGAATTTGGGCGCGTCAAGAATTGGAAAAAGAAATCGTTTTGATAATTCAAAAGGAAAAGGGGAAATCGCCGTTCGGCTTTGGACGTTCAACTTTTGACAATTCGCTTCCCGCGAGAAACGCGAACGCAGCGGAACATCTTATCGAGCGAAAATGATAATCAATATCACTCATTGTGGAACAATCGATTGTTTCTACGAAGATTGAAATCAAATTTCTTAGCCGGATTTAAGCAGCAACGGAATGCAAACGTGAAGAAAAAGAAAGGCACCATAATTCGGAAAACTATGGCGGCAATGTGCAAAGGACAAGGATTCCTTTTAAAGACAAAGTTGGGGGATTAGGAGAACCAATAGAATTTATTAGGCTGCTTTAGCGAAGGCCCACGCTTAAAGAGGGTACCGTAATAGTACCAATAAGATGGGACGTTATGAACAAAGGAGTGACCGAACGCACAAGTATACTTAAGATATCGCTCTCAAAGTAAAATGGGTTGCACAATAGCAAACAAAGCCTTCACAATAGGAGATACTATCAACAGAAATTCGGAAAACACGTTTACGAAAGAGGCAGACAATGCGATTAAAAGCTGCTTCAGTAATTTGTCTATTAATTCTTGCGGCAACAAGGCGTGTACACGATTGATGAAAGATCTCACAAAGCGACATTTTATTAGAACAATCTCCATTAAAAAAGCAGCAGCAGCGCAAACCGCTTTTTTAGAAAACCGGGATACTGTAGCATTCAGAAAGTGAACCTGCTTTTCTTTTATTTAAACAAAAAGTAAGGAAGACACGTTTAAAAACGAACATTAAAACCCTCGGACACAGGATGTAGTTAATTTATCGTGTATCTCAACTGGAAAGAGCACTTTCTGCGATTAAGGAAACGACAGGTGCTGAAAAGCATACTGCAACATCAACAATTCCAGAAAAAGTGGAAATTATCAATGTTGGAAAAAAGAGCGTTTCGAGTCGCTTCATTTTTCAGTTCCAAAAAGTATCTACACACACTAATATGCAAATGAGAAGTCTTACTACTTGTTAATAAACGAAATTCACTTCATCTCTCTAAATTTAAAATGCGCGCATGTCCAGGCTGCACCGGCTGCAACTAACGTTGCACAAATCAGAAGCAGAGGAATATTTCCAACAGCGGAATTATTCGGCTGCTCTTTAAAGCCCACATAGTTTGCATAAGCGATCCGTTAACTCACTAAGGCAATGGCCATCGAAACTAAAGAAAAGTCTTTCAAGATTACAACCTCTCACATTTTCAAAAACCGCCAAACAGAGGTGATACTTAAAGAACGATTTACGCCTGCGTTGTCCCAACGTTCCTGAAAGTTTCACGGACAAACAAACGCTCAATGCCTATGATGTATAAGTACAGATAATCGTGACGTACACACAAAGTCAAATTCAGATTCTATTATTCCATTGGCAACGAATACTGCAGTATCCACTTGTTCGAAATACAGTTTGGCTTATGACGTTGCAGCTAATGGACAATGGAGGGTCTGCAGCAGAACTATGCATTGGCTACCGGATGGAATTGCCACGACTGCTCGACAAGGTCATGCAGACGCTCAGCAAGATACCACGTCTGCCATAGTGCCAATGTAAGATTTATATAGCCAGCATACGCTGCAACAATGTACGTGTTATCCTTTCCGAACATGTCATCACCTTTTTTGGCGGTCAACCGTCGACCAGCTATTTGTATCAGCTTTTTAAACGAGTGACTCTTCAATCGATCAAGTTGCTGTACAGACGTACGCTTGATTAAAATGCACACATATTGTTCATAACGAAAGCAGTACAAGCTGGAGGCCAGTTGATCAAAGCGAATAAGCAGAAGAAAGTTGAGCAGGTCAGCATTGCCGGCATGCAAACGCAAATGACCATTGGTCATTCCGAACACGTAAGCTTCAGCGTCAAAGTCCAACGTCGACGCCAATGGTCCCGTTGCTTGGACGACCTTTTCAAAAACGCATTTACGCAATTGCCTATGGCCAATTTGGGAAGCGCACAACAAAGACTCGCAACATACGTTGAACATGTCCAAATTGGACTGCTCTACTCTACCACCGTACAAGGAATAAACTCTGTCCAACATGTCGTGCAAAATACTACCAACTCTACGCATCGACGACATCAGGTCGCCGCCGTCTTTCGTTTTGCTCTTCCTTTCGATCAGCCGGCTTACGTCGTTTAGGGCTGTTTGCAAATTATTCAAATGAGTGCTGTCGTTACACTTTTTCAATTCAGTTTTCAAACGTCGCACAAAAGTCTTTTGCCGTGCAACCAATTTCACGCTATTGGCGGATGAGTCTTCAGAGCAGCAGTAAACGCTTGTTCTGACTAATTCTAATTCCATAAAGTGACGACTCAACAAAGTAAGCAAGCTGGAATGCTTCATACGCACAATGCCAAAGAGGCAAACGCTCATCGACAGCCGGTAGAAATAGACGTCGACAGCGGTAAATGAGTCGTCGTCGTCAACTTGCACAAAGGCACTAATTCTGTACGATGGAGCCGACTGGTCATCGACCAAACATGAAAGTTTAACCAGTAAGAAAAGCATGCGTGAACACCACCTTCGACCACAGTATAAGTTAGTACGATGCCCCTGTTCAACATAGACAACTCCGTCCAAGCTTTCAGCGAAAAACATTTTCAAGAATAGGAGAATTATCTTAGCAGTGGTTGCATGCTGTTTGTTTGTAGCGTCCCTAAGATTGGAACTGACTAAGATGTCCGCCTCTTTGAGATTAAGTTGGCAGCATTCCACAGATGTAAGCTCGTGCAACAATCTTTCGGCTACTAAAGTCTGCTCTTGCAATCTCTCCAAACTCAGAGCACCCAACAGTGGTCCGAAGCATAGGCGCAGTACAGCCTTTACCGTATCCATACTTATGCGCGTATTTGCTCCACGAATTAGCACAACGGTAAGGCCGTCTTGGTCAGACAATTCTACGGATACAGTTGCCGACGTGATGTTCAACAGTCGATCATCAAAGCGCAGTTGGTAAGTCTCGTATAGTACAAGCAATGGTAAAAAGCAAAACTCAGCCTGACGATGCCTGGACGAGAACGAGGCGACACGCTCGCCGAAAGCTGTTGTCATCAAGTGGTCCTCCAACTGCTCGTCGAAATGAACAAAACGCAAGTCTTGATGAAGCCCAAAAACAACCACTCCAAACATGGCTACATACGGACAACTGGCTAGCGGAAACGGTCAACACCATTTATCAACAATTAATATTAACACTAAATTCTCATTGGCTTAGTGTTTCTCACTTGTTTGGACAAACAAGGAAGTTGTGTACCCGCGGAAAGATAAGGCGTACGTAAGCTCAAGTTGAGTTCCCCTTTTTGTACAGCAAAGAACGCATTATAAAGCCCAGCGGGACGACCGAAAGGCCATTCGATGGATCTGCTAAGAAACCGAAAAGACGATGACCATTTACGCTACGTGTGAGCACGCGTTTCTGTACTTTGTCTACGTGTTCACGTTTGCATCTTAAAAAACAACAAAGTGGATCTGTGGACGAACGAGGAGAAATTTTCATCCGTCCTCCTTTTCTGAAAACCGCTTACATATAAATGTTGTCATGGAAATGGCACAGACGATTTTTATCAGCTTGTAAAAAATTTGAAGAGCAACAAATCGAACAGCCGAGTGGATATTAGATAAATAAGGAAAGGCTAACCGCCAGCTAAGCCTCGTTGGACAATTGATGGTCGGCGGTTTTCTCTGATTGCTTGCTGGCGGTAAACGCTTGACGGAAAACTGCAAGCAATATTTTCCAACCTGAATCATCAATGAAAATGACAAGTGGAAGAACTCAAAGCATTCAACCGAAAATGAACGAAATAAAACAGCCCTCACAGCAGCGCTATAGCCCTCACTTCTTAATATGCCTTTCATATACAGCTATCATTGGGACTGTTTTGCTTATGATTATTACCTAATAACCGAGATCAGAACAAACGCGCCGGTAAAATGATAAATCAATGAAGCGCATAGATAATACGAGCCTACGGCAGTGAGCTGCCATATTAACAATGAAGTAACACAATCAACACTGATAATGAAAGAGGCGACTACGATTTGAGCTCGAGTTTCCCCATCCAAATTAGGTGTTTTGCCAATAAAGATCAATGACTGCCGTCCATGCTTGCCTATAGGGTCACTAAAGCAAACTCAATGGAGGAGAGAAATGTTGGCTGGTTAATTAAGTTCACACCGGAAGGGCAGTCATCAAAACGGCACCATCAAAAGTTGATACTGTCCTTTTCAAGCATGAACTTTCGGGCTTAAGCATTTCCAGCTCGCACAATGTAACAAATAAGGCAACTACACAACAGTCGCCGAGTAATTTGCCAATCACAAAATGGCTCGCGGTTTTTTGCTTCTGTCAATTAAGAGGGGTCACCATTGGACAAATTCAAAAAAATCCAACTCCGCCGGAATGGCTAATTAAAATTTTCGGAAAGAGTAATAAATAGACGCTTTATTTTTCCGTCACTAATGAGACAATGACCTTTTCGCATTTTGAAACATCACTTACTGGCATTCCAACTGCGTTCAATCGACGAACGGCAAGATGAAACTTTACTGAATAAAGATTGTACGGATACTACGAGCTTGAGAATGTAGAACTAGCAAGAGCAGCCAAATCTAACAAAATAAAGTTCCCCACATTCAATCTGCAAAGCTGTTGCAAACGAGTCAGCATAGCAACAATTACTGCAGTTGTAAAGGGTTCAAATTATTTTAGATGATGACTTTTGCCCTCCCTCTGTTGCCAACCCACTGCTCCGCTTGGGATATGTATGGATACTAAAAAACGGATCACCGCTTTGAGAAGTTAAAAGATTCGTCATCCAGTCAATGTGAATATTGATTCAACATATTGTCATTTCCCGAAAACAGCTCCCACGAGACAACAGACCGCCGAACATTATTTGAATCTACGTCCTAGTGCAAGCCTACGTGGATTTTTCTTTCATATACAATTCGTTGATTTGTTGATCGGCCTTCGGCTCTTCAATTACTGCCTTTAAAAATTTATCAGCGGATGCACATGATGCAAGAGGTCTTCAAATTATGAGTTATGTTCGTCAGATAGTCCAGAAAAGCTTTAGTAAATTAGGCTCGCTCAAAGTTCAAGCCATCTCTGACGCCAAAATTTGAAATTTTGAACCTACCGTACTCTATTTTGTACCTGCGCAAAGAAATACCCATACTATAAGGATCGGCTAAGAATCTATTCCTACGCAAAAAGCAACATTGCAAAACACTGACGCAAATATGCACTTCAATAATTGCAACTTTTATACAAACGCAGAGGGCCGAACTTTGACAACCGAGTTTCAACCTAAAGCCTTAATACGCACTGGAGGACGTGTAGGCGCTGTTTACGAAATGGAAAACTCATATTCGCTGCATACAGCGCTGATCAATTGCAAAGATTCGTCTCCGAGCCGTCAATGCCATTGCAAGTGAACAATCTGGACGTGGCTCTTTAGCTTTCGTCAACGGAATCGGTTGTCACTTGAACAAATCGCGCGGGGCGCCAACCGGTGACACGGTCAGATAAATCAAGATGACGTTTTAAAAGGAAATCGGATGAAAGACGATAACCCGGTCACGTGCTTGCTCGCTTGAGCATTTAGGCGACGCTAACTAATCATCTTCTGCGGGCAGCCATTTTCCAAATCCAATCACTTCGCCAGAATCCTTTCAAACAATGTCGCTAACTATGAATGCATCATCTTCTTGGATGCTGTCACGTCAAAAGTGAAACAATCGACCGTTCAATCACGACCAAAAGGGACGACATTGTGGCCAACCCCCTTCTTAAGAGAAGGTCCATTAGCGACACAGTCCCAACAAAGTTGGAAAAGCAAAAAATGGCCCCAACACGTTCGGTTGGGTCAAAAAATGGATAGACGCTTTTTTGGGAGAGGAAAAATTGGATGATCAACCATTTTCGTCTTTCCAAACAATTTAATAACTGAAGACGACGCCATAGCGAGAAAACGCTTAGCCACATAGTAATGATCGCCTCACTGCGGCGTCGCATCAACCAGTCGGCAATACAACGTGGCAATGGCTACGATAAGGAAGACCAATAGGTACATTGCCAACAATGTATGCATATAGCAATGCGCAATGGCGGAGTTGACGGTACCCAGCGGCTGACAATTTCCTGTACGCATCCGGACAGTCTTGATCGACGCGAAGATAATGGAAAAAACAAGTACGAATAGTAATAACTGCCTTAAGGCGCACATCAACCTATGGTACAAAAGAGCGTAGTCGGCAGGAGAGCCCATGGAGGCCAAAGTGGTCACATTCCGAGACAGTAAGAGTAAAAAATATGCAAATGAAGTAGCGTCAAAACGGACCTTCTGGCCAAACGGAAAAACTTGTTTGATACCAACGCTGGGTGCAGGTGCACTCTGCCGCAACAGGTTGTACGACGAAGCAATTGTCAGCTAAGTATGGCCAAAAGACAAAGTTAAGCAAGATTTATGGCTCAACCTTGACGGCATCGTTGAACTGACAAAAGCACATACAACCAATCGATCTCAAGAGAACACATGTGCACAAAAGCGGACGTTCAGGATTGAAAGACACCAAAGCGCGTTATATTTGACAATCGTAAGAGAAGCATTAGCGTATGCTTAACGGCTCTGCTTTGGCCGCCAACGCGGTCGCCTATCATTGGCTTTCCTCATCGAAGCCAATCTTTGATGAACTACGACGCGGAAGGACATCAACTGCCCAAGGGATACCAATCATCGATAGACTCGTCATTTGCCTGCATGAAATTGCTTCACGCCCATCGACGATGAGAAAACAATAAAAGCAAAGAGCTTTCAATAAATTGGACAAGCAAACTATGCTTTACAATAGCGACAACTTCATGGGGATACGACAGCTAGTTGGCATTGCCGAATTTTGCTTCCTACCGATAAGCTTATACAACAAAAGCCTGTTTACGGCGGAGCGACTATGCCAAGAGAAGCGTCGGGCTGTTACAGACACAATACAACCGTATCATTTTCATGTTATGCCATAAACGACTAACGCGTGAAGGGAAAGGCAATTTCAACTTAATGAAAAGCCTACAAGATTTGAAGAGAACGATAAAGGGCGAAGCTGATGTGCTCCAGAGGATCGATTGAATTTGCGCATTAGCTATGGCAGTAAGACTTTGTCGGCTGAATGATTGAAAAGACCCGTTGACCACTACTTCCTATTGTCCCTTTCGACAAGCAAATATGCTAAAATTGCACTACGCATACGTAAGTTGTAACTTTCGGCAAAAAGACGCCGAACGGAGCTCTCACTGCCGTAGTGAAAAATTAGTTGTCAATCCTAAGTTAATGTGAACAAAAGTAACAGCTTGCAACAGTTACCAACTGACGGCTGAAGAATGCTTTCGGGTTGTGGCAGCCCGAAGAACAGAGGAAGGAGATTCAATGATCAATTGGCCATTTCTCAAAGCTGCCACGGCAATTACATACAAACTGTCAATTTCTGAAGAGTCGGAGAAAAGAAAGACCATTTGACCGAATTCATATGAGATAAATGCAACAAGAGGTTGGAACATATTAACGCTACTTAAAGCAGCCTTCGATTTCTGAATGGCCGTACGCTTACAACTCTACATATTATCATTAACGGCACGAACATTATAGATATGACCATTCAGAAAGAGAACTTCAATTAACCATGCTGCACTCCCCTTGGAAAGAGCATATATATGAGTTTTTCAAACTTTGCGTGAAGGACTAACTGGAAATAGTCAAATTGGCACGCAATAGGAATTACAGCTCAAGAAATTATATGGAAAGGAAAAATTTCAACAAATGCACCCGAATATAGTGGTTAAGGTGAACCACGTTTTAATGCAGCACAAAATTATAACAGAACAAGGGAACTTCGTTTCCCGCCTTCAGCGAATGAACTCATTTCCTTCTATTTTCATTCGCTGAAGACGGTAGAAGAGAAGTCTGCGAAGTTCTCGTAATTTTGCTCCGCGTTAAAAAGGTTTCACCTTACCGTTTCACAAATGAAAGAAACGCGCTCATCTCAAATGTGATCTAAGGCTTTGCCAGTTTCTTGCAGCGTTCGTGCTATGCAAAAGTTTCATCACTCACCTTAAGGAAACAACACGGCAATACTGTCTACGCGATTTCGTCCTTTTCCAGCCGTTGCTTTGGCCCTCCGTAAGTTGTTGACAATCTAAACAACTACAAACTAAAAGCTACATCGTCTTTTACGGGACAACGTATTTTCAGCATTTACTAAACGCATCGTAGAAAGATACGGACAGTCAATAAAGTGGAAGAAAATTGATAAAAGCAAAATCTTACAATTCATTCACACCACTTGCTTATGTCTTCGTAATCGATATTGTCGACGACGCGTCCTCTGGTCAGCCCCTCTTTAATTCTGATGGTGGCACAGTATCTATCAACGTCTATACTTTCCAACGTGGCCTTCAAACCTCGGTAGGCCCCGTTAACTACCAGAACTGTTTTATTCAATGCAGGAATAACCGTTTCCAAGGACTTTTGGTGAACATCCAGGCTTTCGTCCGTGTCTAGAACGGATACGGTAGCTGTACATTGCTCTTCTTCGACGCTTGTAACAACAGCTTTGCGACCAACGTACTGCTTTCCGTATTTGGCGCTAACAATCTTTACCACAATACCTTTATGAAGCCAACATTCCTTACGATTTCTCAATTCTTTACGGCGTTCTTCGGCTTCCATTATTTCGGCCAAGGCAGTTTTCGACACCCTGCTAGACTTGCTTGATGCTACGGAACAAGCTACCGACCCTTCTCTTAAGGGCGGTTGTCGCTTCAAAGGATTGACCACTTCCTTTGACGGAGTTTCTATTTTGGATACAACCGTAGCGAGGCTGGGCAATTTGAATTCAATTTTCTGATCGTCCTCACGCTTCAACTCCGAAGGAACCGGTTCGGTCGCTTCCGCCTCGCCATTTCGCTTTTGCAATTCCAAGGCGCGCTCAGCTTGACGCATGATCAGCTCTTGCGTTCGCTCCTCGTCGTCCTTATCCATTTTTAACTTCTTAGTCTGCTTCTCTCGTCGCTCTTCCGCCTCTTTGTCAATGTACTGTATGTACCATCCCTTTTCGGTTTTGTCTACTTTGCAAATACCAACGCGACCAAGATAATTGACAAAACCGGTCAGCGTGTACCAACACGTGGCATTCATGTGTACGTGGTGACGGTCCTTAAAGCGTATTACGCAGTTATTACCTCATTTTTGGGAAAGCGATCAAAAGTGCACAATTCTCTGCCGCTAAGGCGAATTAGCTAAAAGTGCGATATTTTTCCCCACACAATTACAAGCAAAGTGCCTGCTAAGCATACAAAAGGTCTCATGCAGGAAATCTCAAAAGTATTGACTTCAGCTTTAAGAAGCAAAAATTATAACGTAAACGAATAGTGTGGCTTCATAATTTACTAGTTGATAACTTTAGGGTATTATTAGGCAATATAAGTGCAAAAATAATTAAACCGAAAGTTTTAGCAGCCACTAAGCGAGATTCTAAGTGTGATTGTACCTACTTTTCATTCATACTGTAAGAGAAAGAGGAAGCGCATGGCTGCAAAGTGAGAAGACTACAAAATAGCTAAAATAGCACGCAAAATATTATAATAACTCAAAAATAAATACAACCGAACAACTTAGAACGATACTGGACTTGAGCAAAGAATTTAAAAACCAATCTCATACAGCGCGCAAATAGGCTTACTGCATTAGGAAAATTCCTACTTTTTACGTTGTTACGCAACTTAAGCAACACAATAAAAGCACTGAACTAAAAGCATTGCGAAAACAAGGAAAAGCAGCTACCTTAATGTACTCTTGATAAACCGTATTCGCCTTGACCCGTTTCGTTCCAAACTGGCGCCTTAGTATGTCCAGGAAGACTTTTTGAAATTCCGTACTGAATTCGTTCATGTACCGACCGGGACATTCGGAAAACAGTAGCAACTGCCGCTGGTGAGACTCGGAAGTAAGGTGGCACTTGAAACCGTTCTGATCCCTGCATTGCTTCTGACACATTTGACAATACCATCGTAGCTTCTGCAATCCCTTCGCCTTGATCCGATTGGCGATCGCTTTTGGGGTAAGAGGCTCGTGCTTTGGCATTCTTTCGACCACCGGTTAGGTATCGTAAAATCTTACAGTAATACTTATTGAAGAGTAGGTAATAATGACTCTCAAGTAGGAAGATAGCAATTAGCAACGTTTCCGAAAGGGCATTGCTGTTTCGGTATATTTGGGCAGAGAATGTTCGGTTTCCAGTAAAATACATTTATTCACACGGTATACCCATTTCAAGTCTCTCGTAAGCATTACAAGGAGCTGTCCTCGAAAGGAGATCAGGCTCAGGGCCAAATAATAAGTTAGAATAAATGCTACAGAAACAGATGTGCTTATTGTAAGGCTACAAGGTTGCTTGTTTGGGTGATTCGTATTACATTTTGTGTTTAACTTCTACCTTGTCTTTCCGTCGCACACGCATACGTAACGTAAGGATAAAAAAGAGTAAAGCGGCTAGCACAAACCAGTACAATGTCACGTCACTAAGGCGACCGAAACGAACATGCATTCTACTAATCGCTTCCAATTGTTCCAAAACAGTTCTATTAAGCCACACGTTATCGGCATCAAGTTGGGACGTGCCTGCCGCGCCGTAATCGTATGCAATTGCCGGTTCGCCAAAACCGTCTGTTGTATCGCAATCACCCATTGCTAAACAACGGATATAGCAAACCAACAAAGCCGACGCAACTGCCGTTGCAAACATATCGCATTTTGGCGTAGAAGCGGTAAAACGATGCGCTACCGATTTAGTACCCGTTAGCATTGCCGCAGTGTAGCAACCAGTGGCATGCTGATGATGTAGCAACGGTGGAAGCCAACTTAGACGAAGAAATTCTTTAAAGCTAGCATGGCTGCAGGATAATTCTACAATAGCTCTTTGTATAGTTTGAAAAGGGACAATGGAATCGCCTACGCATAAGCCATGCTAACGTATCCTGCTTTCCGGGACCGCCATTACTAACAACTCGATGCTCCATTACGTAGAAAAGATTCGAGCAAAGTTCCAAACGTAGTTCTTCAAATCCACTTCTGTACTTTAGTTGGCGAAGAAGAGCTTCGAAATCTGACGTGCATAGGCTTACCTACAAGTTACGTAGTCAGAAAAGCATTAAAAATCCCGATCCTTATTAGCCGCCCACCGTCATACTGTATTTTTGTCGGTCATCTTGTTCCATTTAACCTTAGGTTTAAAAGCTTAACATAAGGGTTATATTTCGACCTACATTTAGGTAAGGGCAGAACAAGATGGCTGACATACTCGCCAGTAACGGAAGAACACGACGGCCTGTCCGCCTGACAGAAAGGAACCTGCATTTTTCATACGGTAGAGCGGCTTAGAGACAAGGCACAAAGTCGTTTTAAAAACCTGCTGGAAAGCTGCAGTTAGAAGTATCCGCCCGACAAGGTGGTACCCAAGCAAACTTTTTTCATAAAGCCAATAGTGTATGCAACCAGCACTGATGCTTTGGCAATCCACATCTTTATGCGCAACCGAATCGTCACCATTCGAATATTCCAGCAAGCGATTCAGTTCGGAAAGACAGTTCAAGATGCGACTGGTCAGCTGATTGCCATTTGTGGTTGGTTTCACGTCCAGCAGCTCATTGTGAACCATACGCCAACGTTTTGACGCCTGGATCGACCTTCTGTTGGGATAGTATGCGTACGGTTCCGCGAGAAAACTTTTGACCTTAATTAACTCTTATTGAATTCAATAAATAATATAAAACAGCTCTTGACTGAACAAGAGGCAAAACTTACTTTTAGAAAAGTTTTCGCGTCGTTCTCAAGAACATGCGGGACTACTACATTGGCCAAAGCGGAAACGTTCGCTTGCACTTCCCGCAGTTCATGCGGCAAACCATTGCCACCGTCGCGAAGAAACGAACTTTCATAAGCTATTGCAGGTAATTGACCTAAGGAAAATTTTTTAATGTCACTGTGATGCGTCAAAAACATAACTCTTCTTAATGCGTGCGTAGGGTTTCATTCCACAGCTTACTTTAAGGAAAAAAGCCGTTTCGAAAAGAAGACGGAAACTAAACTGGTTATTTTCATTTTATCTACAGCCATTTGTCCCGCTGACGGCGGGCAAAACAAATCCCGAAAGCTTTGAAGACATAAAGGTCATCTTTTCATTTCCAAACGGGATTTTTCGTAAAACAAACTTTGGAATGAAAACCATTACTACGCTGCAAAAAGGGCAAACCTTCGATAAAGCGAAGTGCTAATAGGTTATAGGATTGCACTTCGGAGCTATGGTTTGAACAGAAGCTCAATACGCTGCACAGTGCCTTGATCGTGAGCTTCAACAATTCAGCCTGGTTCACGGCCATAACATTGTAAATTCTGGCGATTCAAAACATGACGCGACAACACAATCAATTCAAAAGTATAACCTTAATCCAAAGATAGATAATAAAAAGAAATTCAGCGACTAACGCGCTCCATATTCAGACAAAACTAAACTGCGGGGTCTGTAGATGGTCAGGTACCACTGATGCTACTTGCAAATCCAAAGGTCATACGGTCTGGTCAAATGCTGAAGATGGAGAGGGCTGGTTCTGAACGTTTCATTTCTTTTCTGAATTACAATCGCACCTTTGAAACGGTAGTGTACTAAATTTTCCATAAAGTAGTAAAAAGCTTCTTCAGTAAACAAAGGCCCAATTGTTCACTGAAAGAGACCAGACGCTTAAACCACCTTGCATTATTATGCTAATAAGCTACAAATATGTGACCTTGTGGCTTAGAAAATCAGTCACTGCGGCTGTCAGCGTGACGGACGGATGCAAAACATACAGATCTCAGATCCCCGCAATCTACCGTACCTCACAGAATTCACGTTCGTTTGCGCAAAAAGGCTGGCCATCGTGTTTTGCCTTTACTTCCAAGTGTGCTCGCCGTCCTACGTTCTGCTTACTAAAACTGCTTTAACTGGAAAGCCGTAAAACGTCTATCAACGAAAGTACAAGACTTAAAGATAAAGTATGCAAAATGATATGCAGGTTACATTTCTAACTGTATTGCGGGCGGATTACGCAAGCACTCGCAGCGCTCCCAAACGGGTAAGATTCGTCAGATTGCGTATGAAACTACGTCTAGTTAAATTTTTAATGATTGTTACCAATTAAATTTGTTTTCCTCGAGCAACAAGGACGCGACGGTAGGCGGGAGTTACGTTAAAACCTGTACGGTTATTTTCCTGTAAAATACGCCTTTGGTCGCTTGTTTCTTGTTTTTATGCTCTTATGAGCAAATATACAATGTGCTCGATGGCGATGCTTTCCTTTAGAGTGAATTTTTCAGGCTAACTATGGCTGGCAACTTCTGGCGTAGTTCTCACTATCGTCAGTGGATTCTGGATCGGCAAGAGATTCTAGTCGAACGTTCTCAAGATTTGAAAATTCTCGGTGAAGACGACTATCAAAAAGTTCTCATATTCTTTTCCAACTTGATTCAAGCTATTGGTGAGCAACTGAAAGTGCGTCAACAAGTTATAGCTACAGCTATAGTGTACATGAGGAGATTTTACGTGCGCAATTCGCTGAAGTGCATAGATCCTCTGCTGTTAGCGCCTACCTGCCTTTTCTTAGCATCAAAGGTGGAAGAATTTGGCGTAATCTCGCAGTCAAAGTTGTTAACAACGTGCCAGTCGGTTCTCCGGGTTCGCTATCAAAACGTGTACGCGCAGGACTTCCCTTATCGTTTGAATCATATTTTGGAAGCAGAATTCTTCCTATTGGAAATTATGGACTGTTGTTTAATTGTCTTTCACCCTTACCGTCCATTGACCATGTTTCTAACCGATATGGCGCCCGATGATACTGTCGTTGCCATGGCGTGGAGAGTAGTCAACGATAGTTATCATTCTGATTTATCGTTGCTATATCCGCCCTATCAAATTGCCCTTGCATGCTTGCACCTAGCACTTGTAATGCTTGGAAAAGACATGAAAGGTTGGTTCGCCGAAATGGCTGTCGACATGGACAGAGTGTTGGAAATCGAAAAGCAACTGTTAGCCATGTATAGTATGTGGAAGAGCTTTGATGAGAAGAAAGAAATGCCTGCTTTGCTCCAAAAAATGCCCAAACCGAAGACTCAACCTTCTAGACCCTCCTCCGCCATGGACAATGCTAACAACCCAGAGTGTCATGGACAGCAGCCGACTCCAAGTTCGTGAACATATGCGGACTCTATTTCTTGACGTTTTCATTGCGTAGCATTGCAAGGTGCTGCGCAAATAAAATTCAAGTACTCAATACAGTATGATTGACAATAGCAGCAGCATATGAGCGCAGAATGTGATTCAAGTAGGCGCACCCAATCTCTTCCCATTTCTGACCATGAATACTATCATGTTCTCAGAGGAAGACTTGATAACACGTTTACCTTCAAGTTTGAGTATTGTTCCCTTATAATGGGACACTATGGTATTATGCTGAAAGGGCCGTTGTAAAAATTTTGGGTCTTGCCTCCCAGACCCTGCAAACTCTCAACCGTAACCATAAAATGTAGTCTCCTTTCTGGAAACTGTCATCCTGTTCTGCCCTTGCCTAATCCTGAGCCGAACTATAAGCCTTATGTTTAGGTTTAGGCATACGTAAAGCCAGAACTGGATAGCCGATTTTCAAACGGGAAAGAACCTGCATTTTTTGGCTACGGTAGGTCATTTGGGGCCCTGGGAATGAGCCTCAAAATTTTTTCTATCGCACAAATGCCATGTGATAGTAAGATGAAGGCAGATCTATGCTGCGTACGTGAGATAAAGAGGCCTGGTAAAGGATCAGGTAGATTTTTTGCAGCAACAGATGCGATTAATCAGTCCGTAGCACTTTTCATCAAAACAATTTAATAAAGAAGGTCAGCATTTGTAAACATAATA
This sequence comes from Trichuris suis, assembly GCA_000797535.1. Lineage (NCBI taxonomy): Eukaryota > Metazoa > Nematoda > Enoplea > Trichinellida > Trichuridae > Trichuris > Trichuris suis. The sequence continues at coordinate 64,534 of KN538424.1, forward strand.
ATGAATCCATTCAGTTGTTTTTACTAGAGAGTCATTAGTACTTTGCATAGCTATTCTTACCTGAAGATCATTATCATTTTGGGTTGATAACTCTTACATGAAAAGGTGAAAGTTAATAAATGGAAACTGTTTAATGCTGCATTTTGAAGTCTACTGTCGCGCCTTGTTGCCTATTTGAACGCAAACAACTTACCACCGTACGAAAAGGACAAATTCCATTTTGCTGCATGCTCGCCGGCCATCCGCCTCTGCCTTCACCTAAGCCCAAGCCTAAAAATAAGGCATTCATTTCCGACATGGATCAGATAAGAGCAGCACAGTTCGACTGGGATTTTCCGCTGCGTTCCACTTTGCCGTGTATCACTTTGCCGTTTACCACTTTGCCGTATCGCACTTCGACGTACACCACTTTGCCATGTACCACTTCGACACGGAACTACTTTGCCGTGCTGTCACTTTGCCATATAATCACTTTGACGTTCAATCACTTT
>KN538424.1:68275-87849 GCA_000797535.1 Trichuris suis
AGAATTTCCGTTAAATAGAAAAAAGAAGTAGCTTTTTGACTGACCGACCGTGGTCCGTCGTCAGCATATTTATACGCTTTATTTAACTTATGGAATAGTTTAAGTACAGCGTAAAAGTTGAATGTTTAAAGCGTGCTTTTAAAATAAACCTTTCTATTTAACGGAAAATTACTGTACTATTCATCGAAACTACTTTTAGTTCCGTTCCCAACTAATCTGCTTACAACGCTAATCAGATTGATTAACCACGCAATGTTTACCAAGAAAATTCTGCAATTCCGTAACTCTGCACGTGCTGGTTGGTCAGCCAGAATAGATTCTGCAGTTCTGTACAGAGTTCATAACATAATTTATGCAAAAAAAGGCTCGCTGAAAAAACGGAGTAAAATATTGGTTAGCAAATGGATGCAATAAAACAAATTGCTTACTGACTTAGAATGCGCTGACACAACTTTGAACCCAAACAGGGGAGCAAACGAAATTACAAATATGCGTACCTGCTTTATCTACAGTAGGCGCAGTGGAGCAACATTTTCATCCTTTGCCCTTGTTGCAATTAAGTTTGCCGCAGAGTCGACTGCGTTTCATAAAATCTGTTACTGTTTTGTTCGACTTGGCGAACCAATTTAATTATCAATGCGAAAAGTTGCAAATTTTGCCCTATTTTCAAAGCATATGAAAATACAGTTTTTGGCTAATCAAAAAAAAGAAGAGTACTAAATTCGCTGCAATTATTTCAGCTGAATTCGTCCGTAGGTCGTAATAGCGTTTTAAAGTGCCTACAGTATTATGATTCGCAGGATGATATTTAAATTGATTTTAAACCCACAAGCGCTACGCATGTAAAGCGGCTATCAAACTTGAAATGTGGTTTGGCGAACTGCACGTACGAGCACGAAGGCAAAAGGAGCACACGTCTTCGCGCTTTTTAGACGGCTATTGGATCGCTGAGTTCGCAACGCTACCTGAAAGCGTTTCAAATATTTCTTGTTTCGAACGATCAATATTCAAAGGTGCGTTCCCTTAGTGCATGCGTAGAGGAACTTGATCACAAGTAACACAAAGTATAAATTTTAAGAGCTTGCAGGTTCAATGCATAGCCCTCTGCAAGGCGCACATTGCGTTACATGTACCATATTCGCCAAGCAAACTACAAGCGTCTATCAAACAGCCCACGACGGAGTTGTGTTCTCTTCTAAATCGTTATAGTGAAAGTATTCTCTGGTCGACGGGTTAACGTTGGGGAACAGAAATGTTACTTCGCGATCTGATTGCATTGGCATATTCCAATTGTCTACCATTATATTTATTGATATTTGCTTGCACTGCCATCCTTCTCATCACTCTATGCGGCAATCGGGTAAGCACATTATTAACTGAATTCCTTGCTCTTTTCTTTCTCTTCTCTTTCTTTCTAACGTTAGAGAAAAGCTGTCGTACAGATGCTTCTGTGAATATTCTTTATACTTTGATCTAACGCGGAAACACCGACTTCAGAAACTGTCCGCCGATCAAAGACGAAAACACGAACAGTTTGCCCAAGTAAGCTACCGAACCTCCCCATTCAGCAAATCCATACCGATCTCTTAGGAAATGAGAAGGATGCAGAGGATTCACAGGTTACTGGACATAAAAGCTACGAAGGTACGTACGATTGCAGTTAACGTAAGGCGGGTTTGCTCCGTAATTCAGAAATGCGCTGTTTCGCGGTTCTTTATTTAAAAGTAACGAAAACGGAGTGCTACGAACAATTTGACTTTGTTTTGCTCCTCTTTGAGAGGGTGAGATATTTTGATAATTTAAGTTTAACGACTTCATCTGCAGAGGCGCGGGAAGAAAACGTTGGACTTTCTAAGGAGGTCAAGTGCTAGCAGAGGTAAAAGTCGCAGGCACGTGTCGAAGCGCCACGCCTCCAGCACTGACAAAGGCAAGACGTTAAGAGCAGACGAACAAAAGCTTACGGGTACTTCTCCCCGCTCGGAATCAGCTCCAACGTCTTCCCGTTACAGCAACATCAATAGACCAAAGAGCCCAAGTAACATGGTAACAATAAGGATATACGCGAAACAATATACCCACTGATCTAAACGCTTTTAGATCACGACAAGCGTCGCTGACAAACGAGCCAGGGTTATCGAAGACAAAAAAATGCAAACTTCCTTAATATGGTCTGCCATTGAGCCGCCAATTTTAAACAAGGAAAGCGAACCATCGCTGACAGCGGACGAAGAGGTAGGAGACGGGAAGTCAATTCATAAACACCAAGATAAACTGTTCGTTTCAATTGTTCGCCCAAATAAGCACGTTGACAGGAACAGTAGTTTCAATTTTTGCTTTTAAGGCTGAGGAAGAAGATGGCAAGCAAAGAGGGAATAATTGAACAAAGGATTGGGCGGGCACGAAAAGTTCGATAGCCGTTGCAACGTCCGTTGAACGTCGACGCATGGATGGTTAAAAGAGGAATAAATTTGAAAATTTGCTTACCTGACTTCTTTCTACAGCATACTGTAGCTCAACTTTTAGCTTTGAATAATGCCTGCTCTGCACGGAGTCGTCGCAGTTCCATTTTGTTTGAAACTGTTCCTTGCTCTCAGCTGAGGCAAGCAGCTTATATATTTGCAGGTCAAATTCTGAACCGAAAAATGGACTGCAACAGTTATCGAGAAGAGACAAGGACTTTCTTTATACAAAGTTTAATAAGTAGAATTTCAAGAATAAACATGTTCCATCGCTGCCCCTTAGGGACAGTGATACAAGTCTTGCCGACCAATTAAACTATAACCTGATCACGAACGACTACTTATACGGACAACAGTACACGGAAGAGGGCTTTATACAGGAGCTGAGCATAATGCTCGATATTGCTTCCTAAGCAGAGTAACCATAAAGCGGACCAGTTACCTTCGCTTTTAAACTCCAACTCATCTACAAGGAAACGATCAGTAGGAACAAATGATGGTCAAGTATTAACAGTAAGACGTCATTTACGATAGTCACGTTGCACAGGGAAGTCTCCCAAGCTAGTATCCCTCTCATGCTGGTACACAGTTTTAACGCAATGGACTTAACTCGCGCGATTAAGCTTCAGAGACAACCGAAAATACTCATATGCCCAAGCTGAAGCGCAGTTTTCAAATCAAAGCGCGCGCGAAAATGTGCCTATGCTAACTGCGGCAAAACATTATGAACCTGCTTATGCCAAGCTTAAGGACTGCTGAAATCAAAAAGTGTGTGCTCAAGTAGTTACCTACTGCGTTTGCTAATCGTCAGTCGCTGCCTGCTTAAACTACCGTACTTGAAATATGCTATGTGATCATTAGGTTACAAGCAAGAGGCTTCTTGTCCATTTTGAATTACAGGTGCCGTTTGCTATGGAAGAAGGGAAGAAACGTTTATGCAAATGAGGTGAAGGCGTTTCATCTAATAAACTAGTCATAGTGTGAGCAAAAGCCGGGTAGACATATTGAAGAAAACTTCATGTGCCGAAGTGGAAAATGTCGCACTCCCCTGTGGCACACCCAACGTGTAGATTAGAACTTATCGCGCAACTTGGACAAAAGCTGAGCTAACAGATCCTATGGCCCTCAATCATGCGGTACCTACTTATCACGAACGTTCAAACAAATTACGGTAATCCTTACTCGCCAAATTGCATAGTTTAAAGCACCGCGAATGCTATTCTGGTTTTATAAAGGCTTACGCATTTTGAGCTAAGGAACGTCCTCTACTTTAAGATTTATTGCGCAAACAAATGTTGCAGACTTCAAAGCGCATTACTTGTAGCCGTCCCGTTTCAAAGACGGACAAGTACGCATACAATGCTATGATAATGCACTTCGACGGTTTTCAAAAAGACGCTCAATATTCAATGGAGATATTTGTGCTCAGCGCACTTCTCGTTGTAACGTCAGCCGTGGCTGTTACTGTTGCCTGCGTAAAGGTAATGTTAACTTGTTTTACCTTAACAACTAAGAAGCAGTTCAATACAAAACGCATACATAAACGGGTTCGCGAAAAAAAGTTAAAAGCTAAGAAATCTCCCAAATGATATAGACTGGTGTCACTTTTTAAATTTTGCATTATGATTTTAAAATGCGCACAGAGATGGACGCTTAGCTCGTTTAAACTTTCCATACCTTTTTGGCGTCTATCCGTTCAGCGGGTAAAACCAACTTTTGAAAATAAAAAGTAGAACATTGCAAACCCATTAGAAACAAAACGCGTGTATCGCGGACAAGTACGAAAGGAGGATAATACTCACCGAGTCGGTAGTGTTGAACCTTCTCATCATTTAAGCAAAAACCGTAATGCACAAAAGGGAAAATGTAGCCTTTCGTCATCTATGCAAAGTATTAGATTGTGGCAGTCATAAGGAGGCTCAGGAAGAACCAGTTTGTCGAAAAAGTCAAGAATCAAAAGAATACAAGGCGAAACGGCTAAACGATAAATGAAAATGAACGGATAACCTTTCCTTCTTTTACAAGCTGACAGCAGGCCGAGAGAGACCTAAAAGACTTGTTTTTTTATTGTTAAATTTACTGTCATGGTAAACTTTCTTACTGCTAACGCAGTAAGGGTATGCCATGAACGAATCGAGAGACCTTACCTTACAATCATAAATGGATACTGTAGAAAGTTTAAATCGCTTCAAATCTAACAAAACGCAGTTTCGAACTGCCAAACCTGAGCGGCTAAAGCAAGACGCCAACTGCGACATAGGCACTGATGGCTGCTTGCTGCAAATCACTAATATCGGGGGCAAATTTGATAAAAACAAAACTTTTCTGTTCAATTAAAGTTAAGGGAAGAATGGCAAAGAATCGCTGGACAACATCAGCGTGATGCTCAAGTAAGCCCCTACAGCTTTGTCATAGGACAGTTTTGTGAGAAAACTCCTAACATAGTCTGTCCAGACCAGAAGCAACACCAGTTCGAAAACGGTCCCTTCTATGGAAGAGAAAACGGTTGAATCGCAGGATGACTCATTCAACTTGAAGGTTGCTGATGTCTCAAGCTGCAATTATAATAAATAATTTAGCTACTAATTTCGCTAGTTTGCCGGTTCGGGTGTTCACGTATTCTACCCTCCCTTATCAAGCCGGAGGCCGTCGCCGTGGAGATTGCAGCATACGGTAATCGTCTATCCTGCATTTCATTAAGTACTTGCTAATTACAAAAGAGCATTGCAGCTGCACAAACCGCCTCGTCTAGTGGATGTTACGGTAAGAGAAAGCAAAATACCTTAAGACAATCCCATTTCACTGTTCTCTCCAGATGAAATTGAAGAGGAAAGAAAGAGAGGAAACTACGGATTCATCGGTACTACAAAAATGAACAACCGCTAATTCTCAACAGACACTGTTTCAGATGGAGCAAAACAAATCTTCCGAACAACGGTCGGAGCTACATAGCGGTCAACTGCTCCGTGATCAGAAGAGCGTTTCCGTTTCCTTCGACGATGAATCCGTCGAAGACGTCTGACTGAAAGCAGCAGAAGATAACATTGCAATTGAACAGCCGAACGTCATTATTTAATAAAGCAATTGATTTAAACAGCAAATTTGAATAACGGAACGACGAAAAAACCAAGAAACGCATTTGACTAATTAAATCTGCACAAAATGGACTAAAAGAAGACTACGCTACTTTTTTGTTGCCACTCAAACTTGACAACGCATAGAGACTTATGTCAAGTCGGAGTGGCGGCTAATGGCACCTTACGAATCTTTAACAACTACTTTGAGCTATTGCATATATTAATGATCCATTATTCTGAGGTTGCCGGAAACAATCTTATTAGCCAAGAGAGCACCTGGAGGAATATCGATCCGATCGCCATGATTAGCAATGATTATGACTGTGCCCTGAAGAGAACATATAGAACATATAGACGACAATCTGCTCAGCTGAACGTACTCGTAATTTTATGTTCTTCCCAAACCATACGTCGCCAGACACTGTCAAGTGATCGCACTCGAGCATATCCGGAATTCCGGAAAATCGCTTCAGGAAACTGGATACCTGCGCAAAGAGAAGCTAATTAGTAGAGTCCAATTCGTGCCCATACGTCAACTTACCCGATCAAAGCATGAGCCCAACTTGACCAATGGAATCGGCGAGAAGAGCCTATTATCGCTTAGCTTAAGCGTCCCGTTCTCCAACTCGTACAAGTTGCTCATGACGAGCAGCAAATCTTGAGTCTTTTTAACTGGCAGAAAGCGGCTTCGAGGCACTATTATTCCTGAATCATTCATTCTCTTACACTCGCGAGCTACAGACGGCTCGTTTTTTCCCACCTATGGCACCGTGAAAGTTCTTAATCGCCGAACCGGCAGCCGTTTCCAGCTGGAGTACCTCAATTCCATTATCCAAAGTCTGCAATCAAAGGCAGCGTCAAAAAAACAAACAAAACAAGTATTTTTTTAAAAAACTACTTTAGGATTGACGATTATTTCCATATCCATTTTGTTGTCGACAACCAGCTGCTTAATGGTGGACAATTTCATCCACAAATTGTTGGTATTAAAGTACCTAAGCAAAGAAAGGGTAAATACGCAATTACGGCTTCGCTAGTTAGGGCTTACTTGAATTTCGTAACGCTATAAAACTCGTCCCTGTGTTCCTTTGGCACTTGAGGAAGTTCGAGAAGACGAATGACGCCGTCGTAGCTGATCAACGTGCCACCCTGCGTCAAGACAAACAATCAAACAATGGGGAAATATTTGCATAAACACTTTTTTGCCTCACCTTAACATCGGCACGCGTCTTATCAGTCAGCTCCATTACGAATTCATTGCCATTTTGGATCATGGCATGCATTATTTCTGTAAAAGCAATGCAAATTAAGGATGCTGGTGGCGTTCACCATTGCCTACTTGGATCCATGGTGGCACCCAAATTGTCAATGTTCGAAACGAAGCAATATTCCTTGCCCGCATTGAGAAAAGTGTCCAGCAGACCGGAGCTGTAAAATGACTCGTAAAAGTCGCCATGACCCGGCGGGTACCATCTGCAATTGAACGAACATTAACGCGGTCAACCTGAGCATACTTGAAACTTACGCGTCGCCGTCTAGTCTGTCAACGTTGTGCGATACAGGCAGCATTGTTTCCCGATTGATGCGCGGGTAGCTAAGCAAGATGACAACAGGTCGAGTTGCGCCTAAGCGGTGGATGAATTAAAACTTACCAGCTCTGATTGAAAGTGTGCACGGTCACTTTAACATTACGGTACTTGCGTAGAGCGCGCTTTGTGTCCTCCTCGGTGTTAAAACTATTCATTAATATAAGCGGGATGTCCACTTTGTGTCTGTTGTTTAGGTACTAAAAAAAGCACTTCTCAGATTGCGAAAAAACTGCAAACGTCAAAACACTGTTCGCACTTGAACATCACTTTTATTGATCATCAAGTCAATTACAGTAATTTGAAAATTCAAACTGGGCAGACGTTAGGCACAATAATGGTTTTTTACCTAATCGATTAACGATGCCCGATTAACTCAGCTTTTTATTGTGCAAATTCTGCAAACCATCTTTTATTTGATAGCAACCAATGCTTACGTGCGAGTTGCGCTTGAGCGTTTACGAAATTTCGAATAGCCAATATTCAAAATCCCGTATGCATTCCCCTCCAGTGGACAATGAAAAACAATGTGAGCACGTCTGCCTTTGCGCTTCTCTGCAATTCACGCTCACGTCGGTGTCCTCGCGTTGCCTCATAAAACTGCCACTAAACTCGACAAATTGAGTATTTAACGCGCGAAAGACTTCCCGCCGTTCAACAGCAAGTTACCCTATTGCCGTTGTTGTATAATGTGCTTTTTTTTTTGAATTTGCCCATTGCAAAGAACGCAACTGACTGTTTATTTGGCAATGCAGCATAATGAAAATCGACAATCGCCCTTCGCGCAGGAAAACCTTTTTGGCCCTTATCGTTTAGTTGCGTGGGCAGTAGAGCGTTCAAAGAACGCTAAATAAACAAGTTTACGTCGCTCTCGGAGCATAAATATTTACGCTTAGAGCAGCAACTGACGTGGGCAAAATGCAATAAGGAAAGTAAACTTAAGGTTACCTACATGCCCTGACTCGCCCCCTAAGCGTATAAGGCGTTTAGCTCGCATTTGGCGGAAGGATTACAAGCATAGAGGGCGCGTCAGTAGCAATCTTAAGTATTCTAAGCAAAGTTAAAAAAACGAAGGAATGCTTACCTCCAGCTGCTGTATTGTGAGGTCAAGAAAGGTAAGGTCATGGCGAACGGCAATTAAGCTTTTTGGTCCTTTACAACCCATGCTTGTCCCTAAGCCACCATTGAGCTTGACCACAACAACTTTGTTTAACAAAGATTTAACAGCGCCATCGTCCGGTTCTGCCAAGCTGTCGTACTCGCGAAGCTGAAAAGCAAGCCATGTCACGTCGCCTGATTAGAAGAAGAAGAGTGCAGACTTACAGCTCCTTCGGGAAGCTGGCTAATTCTGCTCCAGTCGACCGTGGGCCGAACTTGTAGGAAGTTTGCGAACAGCCGTTGGAAGCCTTCAAAATACTTCGCCCAACGCTGCAATGATGACGCAATAAGGAAGTGCAAAGTAAAGCTTCAATGGGCGCCTACTTCCTTTGTTGCCTCCGGAACGGTTTTCATCATTATCTCCAATTCGGATGTTAAGGAATCGACCGTCTCAAGACGGGTCATATCCTTCCATTCGGCTGATCGCTTCGACGCCTACAATCGACCGGGTGGGTGCTCATATTTAAAGAGACGTAACAAGAGTGAGCGCATCCTACCTCGTTCATGATGAAGATAGGATCTGTTGGAAGGAACGGCGTCAAATCAGAGGAGCTGAAAGGAGGAAACAGCATGAACCGTTGCAGCAACTGGGATTTACAAGCAAGAAGTGCACAGCATAAGCGCTAGCCGCGTAGAACCAGCGGTTAAACAGACTAAACAGCCTAATCGTCAAATAGCATCGGTACACTGACTAGACCAGTTCTTGAGCACCACTTCCGCCTAGCAACAACGAGATGTGGCGCACAATCAAGCAAACCTATCCAACAAGGAGAAGCACAGAACGGTTGCATAGTCAGAAATTGCATGTGTTTAAGGCATTGCAAAGATTGGATGAAGGCAGCGCGTCGGCGTCGTACGAAAATGGAGCCGCATTCGCGAAAAGGAATCAGCCAATCGCCAACTCCGCAACTTCGCACTAAACGCTACAGTAAGAAAAGAGCCTACCGAAAAGAGTGATAACTTGATTATCATTATCTGACAAACCTGATTATCAGAAACGATAACGTGCGCCGTTATCTTTCAGCGCGATCTGAAATGCGATGTTTGGTACTTTTTCAACGGAAAAAACTAGTTTACAAAATTTTTAAAGCAGATAACAACAACGCTATGGCCGAAACGCGCGCGGCTTGCGGCGATTTATCTATGCATGGCGCTCGTGATCGCATTCGGCAAATGTCGCTTCGTCTCAGCCTGTGACGTTCCCACGTTGGCAATTCGACATAAAGGCATTTTAAACGCTGCCGGCTGCTGACCGACGCATCAACCTTCACGTTAAGCCTCGCGGGCTGAGCCTAAGACGTAGCTTAAAGCTGAAGGCAAACAATAATGCCAACAGACTACGACATTAGAAGGTTATTCGTGCAACAGTCAGCCGATGCGGTCGACTTGTGGCGGCAGAAAGGTCAAACCAGGTGCGCAGCTTCACGTCGTAACGTCTCATGGCTGCTACTCGGAGTTGTTCAGTCTCATCTCATTATGCGTAATTCAACAATGAGGAAGACTTTTGCAAGTGGGACTTAAGCAGCAATCTGCTATTAACATTTGGGCATTTCGACAACGTAAACACAAATTTACATTAATGTTGTTTGAATGTCAGCCTGTGCAAACCAGGGAATGCTGATTGTCATTCATTGACTAAACATCAACTGCGCAGCAGAGGAAACGGATGAACTGACTTTGCACAGTGCATTACAACGCGGCTTGAATGAATGAAGTAAACGTCGTTACGGAAGGATTGGCGAAGCTACATACCTTCGCGGCAGGTCAACTACAGTCAGCTGAAGGTACAGCAAACGACACAACGTTAGCACTTTCAATTACGTCACCGACGAGGGCACAAACACGCCTACGCTGTTAAAATGGACAATCTGATCGTGAAAGCTCAATGGGGAAAAGTTTAAGGAACAATTTTAATGACTTAGCTTTAAACGACCAAACAACCTGCAAATCACTTAATTCAAATAAATCACGTCGGCAAAGCTAACAGCTAAAGTCAACCATAAAGTAGATGGCGCTAAGAGCGCGCAGAGTTGCGCTTCGTCGGACGAACTGGTTGGCCAGTTGCAAAACAAACAATATGCAAATTGCACCGCAGCTCATTAGGCGTCAAAACAGCGATTCGGGTTACGCGGAAAGTTTGCAAAGTATACAGGCGCAATTTCGCCGTATTGGGCAAGGAAAACATCAACATGCTGCCAAACGACAAAATGCAAATAACGTTGCTTCCCGTTACAGTGCCTATTTTTAAAATTTTAAAAAATAGCCTATTGACAGAAACGACATACGCTTGCGGCTTTGCAATTAATAAAGCCGGCAATGCATAATGGGCGGGTCATTTGCGAAGCGACCCATTTTTGCCTTATCACAAAGGTGTACGCACGCTGCACAAATAATTTACGGCGCAGCAAGTTCAGAATTGTCAATTCGAGTTTGCTCAGAAGCAACCGCGCTAAGCCGATTTGCTTCTTCGCTTTCAAATATATCGTTCAGCTTTTCCGCGTCGAAATGCTTGCAAACTTACTTACGCTTGTTTGCTAAGCAGAAAGAAGCTGCGGCTGTTCGACAAGCTGCAAAACAAGTGAAAAACAAAAGCTTAAACCATTAAGCGAATGCTGCACACGAAGATATATGGTTAACAATAATTCGCGTCGTCAAAAGTAGACTGAGAACATATCACAACATTCTTCCTTCGGACGAAATATGGAGGATGACAGCTAATGAAAATGCACAGAGCGACTGTAGTTTCGGAAAAGATTACAGGATGCTCAGGTTCCTTGTAACTGGCGGAGAATTAGGGAGCAGTGGGTTGTATTTGGCGTTTGATTAGTCGTACCACTTGTTATGCTTGACAATTTGGACTATATTGCCCTTTCGCTGACAAGGATTGACATACTATAATATATTATTACTGATAGGGTATATTATTTTGAAACGAAACCAGTTTCACTTCGAACTATAAATCATCTGCAAAAGCTGTTTGCCCATGTGGTTTTCCTGTTAGAACATTGGTACTTACAAGGTCGAGCACGCAGGCAAAGAATAAGAGTAATATTCTGACGATCGATCTGTATTGCCGACCCTTCTCAAAGCTTACACCCTCAAAGTGACGTACACTCGGTAACGCGCTGATCTTCCTACGCCCTCACTCGCAATGAAAGACTGCAAAGGAAAGCCGCGACAATATGCCATTTAAGACAATAGCTGATGCGCAACGTTTCAACGGGCAAACAAACCGGCGCGAACTATCGACAGCGTGGCGGTATTCTGAATTGGGCCAATTGAATTCAACTTTCAAACTGCTTAGCGTCAACACTGTCAACTTTAAACGAACATTTCTGTCGAAAAGGAGAGGACTTACGTACGCTTCGATTCAGCAGAACTTCTCGCTTGCGGCGATTTAAAACAAATGCAGATTTGAAAGACGCTCCAAGTATCACTGGTTAAAACAATTTCTTGCGAACAAAAAAGCAGTCACTTGTTAACACACCGGAAAACACGGCCAATGAATACCGACACGTAGGCATTCGTCGCACTACAGTAGCTGTTAAATGCCCTCAAGAACTAATTAACTTAAGTCCAAAAGAATTAGTCGCATCATCTTATCAAGTGGCCAAGCCGATTTGCGGTTAAAACCTGCGTTTCCTGCGGCAAAAGCAGCCGGTTTCAATGTGATAAATCAAATTTGACTTTTTGCAATAATGCGGTTGACGATAGCAAAAAAACAGATTCGCTGCAATTGTTGACAAAGCGTGTTTGGGGCGATCGCTTAATGGGAATCAAAAGAGAAAGAGCGACCGCGATACTGCGCTCTATTCGTCCAAGTAGTGTACATAATTAAAAAGCAATCCTTTGTTATCAGTCAATTCAATTTTGAATAACAAATAAAACGCGTTCCACGCTGTCGTGTTTACAATAAGTTAACCGCCTAATTATGCAAACAGCACTCAGGTACTTACGGTACTATTGTTCGTCAGCTACGATGCTGCGTCGGAGAATCCGCTTTACATTGCGCACTCTAACTTGGGTACAAAAGGAGCTATTTACTTTCGCAGCGTTATTTGATGACGGTTACATAGGTGAGTTGCAACCGATTGAATAAAGTGATGCCAACCGGCTGAGCAAAGAAGGAAAAGGCAAGCGAATCGTCAAAAAAGAAGACCTGCCTGCAAGATGATCTCTATTGACCCAATTGGAGATGAATAATGTCAAGCTCTTCGGCATCTTTAGCTCGCAGAATCCGGCCAAGCAGCCCAAAGGTCATTGGATCGTTCTTGTCTTCACCGTCTTTCAGCGATATGCCGTCAACGGGAATGAATGTGGTCACTCTGCGCGACTTGTAGCTGACCAGCCAACCGTCCAACCACGGTATATGCTGAGCAGTGAAGTCATTCATTGGAGTGCCCGGGTTCGCCTTGGCGCACTTCTTCAGCTTCTTGCGGGCATAATCGGTGGCCATTTCAATGGACAGATCGCATTTGTCCACGTTCAAAACAACAGCGGTCCCATTGGCGAACAGAACCCATGAGTAACAAGGCTTAATTAACTTCCGGTAAACGTCGATCAGTCGCTCCTGATTGGGCCTACTGGAGATGCTCCTCTGGAGAGCCCCTTCGGTCTTGGCACTGGCGCAGGCGCCCATTTTGCCAACACTGATCTGTCAAACGAGAGTCCCACCGCTTATCGGCAGCGTACACGACAATAGCGTGCGCCTGTGGGTGGAAGGGTCGATTCGAGCGCAACTGGTTTCAAGCAGGAGCAGCTTCAACTCAGCAGCACTGCTGAAAAAATTGTCACCGCTCCAATTTGTCCAATGGCCGTTTGTCGCCGCCACAGATGATAAGGAAGACGGATTGTCCGCGGAAGGCAAATTCGAAAGGCCGCTTCGGTGCACCAAAGCGGCGGCGGTGGCGGACAGCTCGCCGCCTTACAAAACTTTCATAGGACAACAACAACACTTCCTTTGCATTGCTGCCAATGACGACGACGCCGTGCAACAACGAGCAGCAACGCCTTCCAAAACTGACTGGCGTTGCCAGAAACGAGTAAACAGAAAAGTGCTAAGATTTTGCTGTCCTTATCTTCCGACGTTCTTTGCAAGTTCAATTTCGTTCGGGCGCAAACTGCTGCTGCTTCAAGTGCCAAATATTAAGCAAGACCTGATTCTGTCAACTTGCAACTATTATTATCATCATCAAAACTGTCTTCTTTGAAAACATTCCAGCTTGAAGGAAAGCGGTGGAACTTTCAGCGCCGCTTCTGCATTCTGTACAAGTGACTCACGCGATTTTTAATCATCACGTGACCGCGAGAACAAGCGCGACGACGCGTAACAGACGCCTTCTTTGTCACCTGAGCTCTACGAAGCGTTCCTACGCGCGTCGTCCGCGTATACTGTAGGTTCAAATGTTTGAATTTTTTGGCAAAACGCCAAATCGATTGAAAAATCAATACATGCTGACTGAGTGACGGCAATACTGCAATAATCACCAAAAAGATAAAATATACGTCGCATATTCCTTTACCATTTTGCCTATGCAAGAAATAATTACGCCAATGTCCGGAATGGAACCAATTCGGCAATTCGAACGTAATGAACTATACGCAATTTGAATGGGAAGCGCCCGTGTGCAAATGTTGCGTGCAATTGTTTCTGCTGAGCAAATTTCCCCAAAACGGTCGAAAACAGACCTAAAGAACAATGCAGCTGAAAGTGTGCGATGGACTTTTATAGGAGAAAGGTCAGTTATTGCGCTTAAGCTGCTTTAGTCGGCTGCGGTCAGCCGACTATTGTGCTTGATTAACGCCTCCAAAAGAAGAAAAAGACGTTTGATTACGTTAAGGAACGTTTGCCATAAACGATTTGACGCAGACGTATTTTGACGCACGCGATTTGATTTGCGCAAACTGAGCTCTAATGCATACTGCTTTTGCCGGAATGGTTTAGTCGCAGAATAAGTTGACTTCACACAACCGTGCTGAAGCTTAGGTTAAGCGCTACAACTTTTACTGGCTTCGTCCTAAGCGATTTATCCTTCTGCAGTGCCACTTTGAGACTTTGGTGTCTCGGTGCAAAATACTTTCAACGCGGGATAAATTGTGTTGACACAAATCCGGTTAAGCTTCACACTACGAGTAATGGCGTCTGTCGTGAAAGTTTACTCGCAGGTTAGCCGTTCGAGTCAATTCTTTCGCGCCAAAAAATTGTATATACTACTTTACATAAGCTCCCTGTATTCCCACCTGCGGCTAACAAAACTTTTCAGTCAGATGAAAAGGCCACACAACTAAGCGTTCTGCGAGGTAATTAAACAAGGCTGAAATGAACTTTCTAAGCCTACTTCAGCTTCCGACAATCATTAATTAATACCTTATACGCGCTTACATATTGCAAATAACGCCGTTCTCATTATATTGTCAAGAAATGGTTCACTGCTACATAGTTACTCTGTCAACCCTGAAAATAATAATACGACAGCGCATGGAAGTATAGTACGAATTAAATGGACAAATGAACCACTTAACTACAATGAGGAAAAGGACAGAATTTCTAACAGTTGGCTACTTCGCCCTGTTTAGTTACTCTGTATTAAAAGCAGACAAATCTTTGGCGCGGGAAATTCTTACTACCGTGACTTTCGTTCACAAGAAAAACCAGCAAACCCGTCTCGATAAGCCAATTTTTCGGCGTCAAAGATGCTACAAGTATACTACAGTACGTGAATGCCAAGAACCCGTATCAAGCAGAGAACATCGCGTCAAAGCTAAGGATATGCGCATGTTGCATCGCATTCAGAATAAAACTAACAACTGCTGCAACTTGGTACGAAGATATACACATACACAAAGCCTTTCGTCCTTAACGAGACATCCCGACTTGCTTATGGCGAGCGAAAACATTTCCCTTGAAGAAGTCAAAGTGGAGACAATATCCGGCTAATAATGAACTACCTTTCTAGTGAAAATGGATGGCCAACTCCGCCTGCACAATTGACGCACAGACTTGTTCCCACCGCCATTGGAGAACGAAAAATGATCCTTCTCCTGGCAAATGACCCCTATGACCGATGGCCGAAAGCAGCTGCGGACTTCGAAAATTTCCGACAAACTACCGAACATTGTCCAAAAGGACAATGAAGACACAATAGCGCGAACAAGGGCAAACTTTCTCATTTGCACTTCCTATCGACCCTAAACATTGCGTGAATAGAGAATTCGAGCTGGTCATGCACAATGAAAAACGTGTACCCGCCACTTCATACGCTGCAAAGGCATTTTATGCGAGTTGAATGGGAGGAGGGTCATTGATTGCCTAAATTTTGAATCTACAAAGTCCATCTCGCAACGCACTGCCTATTAGGGAAACGAGCTCGCCTGCAAACGGATTTATTTTGAATTTGACGTGACAAACGACCTTAAAGTTTGTATCAACCAAACCGTTGGATGGCCATATCGTATCGTCCGATCAAAATTGATGAATTGCAAAAGTTCGCCTTGGAAAAGTATCACCGCAATCTTTGGGACAATCAGGTGGCGCTACAGCCGGTTTAACCTGGCCAAAAGGCAGTCGGTTTAACGAAGCAATCCGCAAAACTGTCAAATACCATCAGTCAAATCAATGCGCTCTTCCTCGTTTGAGAGCGTTTGTACCTTGCTTAGGTTCAACGGCGCGTAACGTGCTGCCCGTGTGACTAAGCGCGCCGCTTCCGCTACTGCCCAGTTTGTTCATATGGAAATTAATCAAAATTTTTGCCAACAAAATCGTCGAATGGTACAACTTGTCCCGCCTACAAACGTTGTCATCGCTACGCGAACGAGACCTTAAGTTGGCGATCCCACATGGTGAGCGATTGGGGAATTGTAACCAGAAGCTTCCTCATCCGGTACCTCATCGGATGAAGGCTCACCTGCGACGCGTGACGTGCCAAATGAATAAAAGGGTGCGCCCATCGTTACGCTTGAAAAAGTTCCCGAGAGGGTATGCCAATAGAGAAGGACACAAAAGGCATGCGCGCAGGCAACGACCTGAACGTGCGCCTCGAGGAAAGACGCGGCCTCGGGCGGAAAGGTGGGAGTTCGTCGACCCGCCTCCATTTTCCGAGTCTTAAAAAATGGCCCTGCACTTTTGGCCTTTTTCCATTATCAATCTCATCATCGTAGGAACCAGAATGCTTTAAACGTCGTTTACCAAGCGGCTGCAATTTGTCCAACAAGGCCAGAGACCACGCAAAGCGCCTCTAATCGAGTACCTTTTCAAGTCAACGACACTTATCTGTCCAAAGAAGGCCATCTACGGAAGAATGGAGGCGGATTGGAGCAACGGTCAAGCCAACGTTGACCAATGGAGATAAGATAAGCGAAAAGGTCGTCAACCGAAAGGATAACATCTATTCGACCATTTAAGACAGTCTGGCAGTGAAATGACTAAGCAAAAACGAGCCGCAAAAAAAATTAATAAGCAACCTTCATAGTTGACCTAACCCGACGGAGTGACAGGTGAGATAGGCATCAGGCACGTTCCCTTCATCAACGATTTGAAGGGCAGCTAAAATTAACGGAGAGAGGGAAGATGAAATAACTGCGACCTCCTATTTAAGACACCTCCTGAAAATTGCTCTTCCGACAGTGTCGCTGCAGCCGGGTGACACAAACGCCTATCCGCCAAGGTCGTTAAGAAAACTAGTCTGATCATCTACCCACTGAAAATAGATACATCAATGATTATCCAACCGGTGGCATAGGATCACGACATCGTTAGGTAAATGGGCAATGCCGGCGTCAAACTGTCTGAAGAAGAAATTGTCAAAGCTACTGTATTAGTTAAGTCCTAAGGTCAGCAGGACTGAAACCCAAACTTGACCACTTTTAAGCTGCAAGGCACTTTGTCAGTTAATGGCTATGACACCTCTGTATTGAAACGCTAAGTGGAAAAAGTATCCTTTTTGCCAGCGACTAATTCGTTTAAGTTGCCATAGCACCTACACGCTGACGACAACACGTGAAAAGCATTGCTTCGTACTGGAAATTCGAGTCCTACCAACAATGCACGTTTGTTTGTTGCACACAGGAATGCCTAAGCGGAAAGCGTGGGCGGACTCGCAGCAAATGCGCGGCCTACACTGTCCCTATTGTTCAAAGCGATGCCTGCAGTGCACCTATGACGATACGCCACTGCTCCTAATGAAATGCGTTTTTAAAAAATAGGCAATTTTAAAATGTTCCAGCACAGCGTCCACCAAAGTTCGGGCGAATGTCATCTCTGACGCCAAAGGGGATTATTTACGAGCGTTTTCAAAAAGGGGCAAAGTCCGCGTGCGGAAACGTGCGGACAACAAGCGGCCGTTCGCACACAACGTCGACCATAGTTGGAAAGCCATTTTTCTTTCTTCTGCCTCCTCGCGACAATCGACCATGACAAAACGGCTCTCGTGGAAAACATCAGCGCAAACTGCCGGCGGTGTTGCCAACTTTTCAAATCGATCCCAAGGAAAACGCGCTACGCCGGTTGATTTTTGAAACTTTTTTTACGACCGTCGGCAGAGCCCACTTTATTTTACTTGCGCGCGACGTTATGTAAACGATTTTGTTTTCCCTTTTTTCAACCTGTCAAACAGAACCGCTATTTGCCGATGGAAAGTGCTGCAAGGACGAAGCGCCGAACCGGCTAAAAGGGCCCTCTAGTCCATTTCTTAGTAGAAATGACAATAGTGCCTTCATTTGGGACCCCCTTTCAAGGAAGTAGATTGAAGTATGCCGGCTGAAAAGCATTGTTGCGCAAGGCGTCAGTGACTTGCCAATTTTCGAAAATTCAAACTGACAGTAGGCTAACCGACGACAAGCAGAGACGCGCACGACGCGTTGAAAACTTCTCTTTCCTTAACTGAGGCTTATTAGCTGCCCATTCAGCCGCTGACGGAAGTTTCAACTGTGGACAACCTCCCGACGGTTAACTGGACGAGAACCATTCTCATCCTATGATAAGCTGGGCAAAGGAATTGATCTCTTTTACAAAGGAATTTGTTCTTTGTTTTTTGCTTGCGATCGCACGAGAATGCGACCAGCGTGGTGTGGAATGAAACATGATCTGTCGCCAAGCAAATTGGGCGTCCAGGAATGTGGTATTGGCCAGCGTTGACGAAATTGTTGACCCAACGAGCGAACAAACGCTAAGCAATGGAGAAACGCTGCCGTCGTGGTACTCGTACAGCCCGTGGACACTACATGCGGGTCATCGAAGCTAAAATGCTGCCAGTCGAGCAATGACCATCGTTTGTACAACGTCGAATGGTGCTTGCCGCGGCCACGCTTTGCCCACCTCTCTTCCGGCCCACCGACGACGCGCAGAAAGGTCGGCGCCGGTCAGGCAAACAATACCATCACTGGAAACAATAATAGCAGCAGCAGCAGCACAACAACAACAACAAGAATGCCGGACGAAAGTTGAGGTCGTCGTCAGCAACTGTCTCTGCCATAACGAGTCGAGATTCGTCAAGCAGCCTGACACGAACAGGCGGCTTCCATCGGCCTTGCTCACTCGCTCGTCGTCGTCATCTATTGGTCGACCGTTGGGTCAAAAAGGGCAGAAGCCGCCGCATCTGGCGCACCTGGTAAACACGTGACCGACCGCCCACAAGTCAACAGACATCGAACCGCCGCTGCCGCTAAGTGGAGCGATTCTTGCCGCACCTGCTCACGCCGTCCGGTCAGTCGCGTTGTTGCGAAGGAAATACGCTTCTTTCTTTACTTGCCTGCTCCTATCAACACCATCACAGGAGGTGTTGTTGGAAGAAACCTCATCTTGTTAAAGGCAATATGGTAGCCACGGTTGCTATTCCTTTCGAGTCACTACCGGTCAAAAGACGCAAACTGCAGTCTGAACAACAGAAGAGGCGAATCCAAGAAAGCGCATCACCGCCAAGTAGCGACGACGAGGAAATAGTAGTGACGGTGGAAGAAGAAGAGGAAGAGAGGGAGCATCCAAGAAGACGATGTCATGGACGACCATTGCCACCTAGTAAAGATGAACTGCCATTAGATCTCTCCTCGAAGAAATCTGCATCATCCGTAAAGCTATTCCAACCGACATTGCCTGCTAACGCTAGTCTGTGGCCACATCCGTCGGCTCTGATGACCTCTGCCGTACCATTGTTCTTTTCTTTCTACCCGGCCTGGAGCACGCTTCCATATCTGTATGCTGCTGCTCCTTTTGCAGGCACCGTTTTGAGCCCAGTAAACGCTCTGAACACTCGTCAACTGCCGACAGTCAGCTCATCGCCGGACATTTCGCCAAAGTCATC